>NW_010577423.1:535554-597739 GCF_000705375.1 Tinamus guttatus | reverse complement strand
TAGTAGATAGAGGTAGGGATTTTTCTCTGGAGATCCAGAGGAAACCATCCTATCCCTGCAGGAAAATGGGGATTACATCATAGCAAGCAGCCTAATTTTTAGCCTTCTTAAAGCTATTTCAGATCTTAAACAAATAAAAATGCTATCATGTTAAAAATTCTGTGCAAAAGTGCAAAAAAATCCTCAACGTGGAAATAACCTTATACATAAAGTAATGACTCACTTTTTTCTTGACAATCAACTTCGTTAATAAGATTTTATCATTGAAAACAGTTCACCTAAAATCATAAAATAATGACAACCTTATTGAAAATTCCCCTACCACTCAAGACAAATTCTTAAAGTCTTCCTAGAGATGAATAAACTAGACATAGAGAACACATACTATACTAGTCTGCATCACTTCCTGTGCAAGATTGTGCCGTATTGTTTATGGCTAACATAATTGCTTGCCCAGTTTTAAAGTTCTGTTAATGGAGTTCGTACTATCCTCCCTTAGACTGTTCTGGTCACCATTTGCCAGTCTGTATAAGATTCTGAATAGCCACTATTAGACCATAGGACATTATAAAAATGTATATTTTTAGCATATGATACATCTAAGAGACAAGATGATACAAGAAACACATCTTACATGTTTTATAGCTAGAGACTGGCACAACCTTCTGGTAATTAAAGAGAACCATTTCTGCCCTGTGTTTTGCAAGTTGTTGCCCATGCAGATGTCACATGGGGAACATGCATGTTCACTCCAGTCCTTTTTATCTGTTGTCTTTGTGGTAAAACCGTAAACTCAGTGACTTCCAGTCATATCTACATTGCTAAAGGCATATGCCTGTTAATAGTGCCCACAGCCCATTTTCTCTGGGAAAAGAACCTAATTTTTAAGTCCCACTTTTCAACTCTTCAGTTACAGATACAAATAATCACAAAATTAAGATTTCCGTTTTTGAACATCTTCGTATAGGTATCTACACATGCACTAAATGTTGAAGTTGCTACTGTAGCCAGTAGAGATTTAGCTAGCATCCCCAAAGGAGCCTTAATGTCCTTTCTGTAACGTTAAATCAGGTATCAGCATCTGGTCATCTGAACAGTGCTGTGCACATTTTTAGAAAGCCCTCATCCCCAGATGAGAGATCTGGTGTACTCTCAGCTCTGAGATCTGGACTCCAGCCCTTTAGGAGTGAGTGGTCTGGCTTTCTCTCAAGCCACAGCTCTACCGTCACCTTCCCTTTCAGAAATCTTTGGGTGTTATACTAGTTGTTATTTCAACTTGAATGGAAGGGAGATTTCATACAATTTATAAAACATATGTTTCAGGGGTTTTATTGGTTACGAGGAGTGGCAAACTTACACTTACATACAGAATTTCTTAATTTCTGGACTTTATTTATTACAGCATTATGGCAGTGGTAGATGTTTTTGAGGAAACTCCAATATGAGAGGACAGTATTGCAATGCTCACCCAGGCATGCTGCAGAAGAAACCATTAAAGACTTTCTGCACAGAAAGGTTTTGTATCAGAAAAAGCCACAGTGAGTCATTGCAGGTTTATATTTCAATTATTTATTTGCGCAGAAAAGCTGGGTATGGTTATCAAAGCAGAAGCAAGCTGATCTACCTAAAGCAGAAAGTTGTTTTTTGTTTTTCACCAGAACTTGTTACTGAAGTGAGATCATGAGCAGTTTATATATCACAACACCATTGAGAGCTGTTAGCTTAAAAATACTTTATTTGCTAAGGAAGCTTCACAGCACCATACTTTGCTACATGATGCACCACATGAGCATTCATTTGCGGAATTTTAACATTATTTAAAAGCATTACAAAAAGATCAACTGCCTCCTTTTGTTCTCTCTTGACTGGTAATTTCATACTGTCTGATGAAATGGCAGCATTGTTGGGTGATTACAATGCTGATGGCAAAGAAAGAGATGTCAAAGAGATGCTGCATCCTAAGTTAAAAATGCTGCCTCCATTACATATATTTTTTGTCGTATATGTTGTAAATTTTTTTCTGAGAATTAAATACAGCTATATAGCATGATCCAGATATTGTACTTTTTAATTCAGAGAATTTTTCCCAATTGTATTTCTTCTCATATGGAATATCCAAAATATTTTAATGCTCATAGTAATGCTTTAGTCATTCAATTCATGAAAAATCATTATTATCATAATCTTTCTGCAAAGAGTGAATTATTCTGAGCTTTAACAGGCAGCAGCTACACTTGTGTATTGCTATTATTCTTTTACCTCTGTTCGTAAGCAACCACTGAAATGACCTAGGAATTTCAAGGACCTCATATGTCAGTCAGCACATTATCAGCCTTAAACATATTGCAACAATGGAAATACTGCAAAATATGACTTCTTTATTTAACGTGATTGTCTTGTACCTAGTAATTCTGAGCTGATTATGGAAGCCTAACTAAGCTCCCCTGTCCTCCAGTGGTGAATAGCATGAACAACAGCTGGAAAGAACACTTAAAATCATTAAAGCTTTCACAGAAAAAGCACAAATATATTTCAGAAACAAGAAAGAAAAGAAAGAAAAATAGAACTCCTTTAATATTTGTGTTATATTCAATGTTTTAGGTCATATCTATATTTTGAAGCAGTAATGTAAAAAAAGAATAGCCCTAACTATGGATATGCATGCTTGGCAGGTGCTTCATCCTAAGCATTGTGGAAACATTCAGAGATGGTCAGTGCCCACTTAAGAGTTCAAAAGACATAAAAATGTGCATGCAGTTGCAGGGACAGGAATAAGCAGAGACTTAAGAGGCAAATATAAGTTATTTACACATGGTGCTGCAGCAGAGCATGGTGCTGTACCTGACTTGTTTTAGCTAATGAACTTCATTATGAAGCTGACACTTCACTTATATACAACTGACACTTCTTTTAATTGTGCTGAGTGACACATAACAGGTCATTAATGGTAGAAATTTTTCTCATGGCCCAAATAACGGTTTTATTTTTTTTCCATAGCAGATCTGTGCCCGCAAAATTAAAAAAGTACCCATACAACTAACACCATTTTACATTTTATTTGCCAGTTTCATCAGAAGTGAGAAATACAGGAAAAAAAATGTATTTTTTAACCTTGTTCATGTTACCAATTATTTTCATTATTTGGAGTTGAAAGGCAACACATGGAAAGGAAGCATTTTTCCTTTTGTGGACACCCACACCTCTATTGCAGTAAGCCTCAATGAATGTTACTGATACAAGCAACATGTTGGAGCAGAAAAAATATAGGAGAGAGGGCTATATCCATGCAAAATAAGAAAAAAAAAAGAGTCATAAGAAATGTTAATGTAGTTGTTAACTACAAATTTTATCAAGAATGCAATTTCTACCTGGCTATATCAAAACCAATGGCAAAACCTGCCTGTCCTGTAATAAAGCCAGATTTTCTGTCATTAATATGGCTATGCCCAGAGTCAATGATGTCATCTTTGCCATTGAAAAGAAAGAGCATATGCAGTCATGTCAAATGTGTTCCCATTTATGTTTTGAAATAGTGGCTGCTGAAAGCTCTGCTGAGGTCTAAACAGAAACGTTTATCCTCCCCGCCCCCCATACGCACACACACAATTTCCTACACCTCCTATTTACCACCCAGAGAGAAGGATCACATTTCCACTCCTTCTCTGCTCAGAGAGAGTTTCAGAAGCTTTTGAAAAACTCTTGACCTCACACATACGTAGCATTACCACAGAAAGCTCCTTTAGTTTTCCTCTGATACTTATTTCTGGGTAATCTCATAACAAACTATAATTAGGATAAATAAAAAACACTGTCATTTTTTGATCTGCTATTTTTTCTTCAGATATTCTTGTGAATGCTTATTAACAGAAGGTTTAAGTAAAGTGCATCCTTCCATGCTTTACAGCAGCTTTGATGTTTGCTGTTGCCTCTGAAACAGCTTGCTTCTTCCCAGTAACCAGGCTGTTTTGGACAGAGTAAGTAATTTCTCAATACATTGTACCGTGTACAGAGTCAGTTTATACATGGTGTTTGTTTTCATGAATAGCAGCTACACATAGAAGATATAATCTGGTAGGTATCTCATTGGTATCTGGAGATTACTGATGGAAAGATCTGCATCTCTGTGAGAACCTGATATTGGTGGAAATGATGGAATTTTTTCCTATATTCAAGGTCAAGGTTTAGACCACTGAGAGTAACGTAGCTAGTAACACATTCAGCTGTGTTTAACTTTTCAGCCCTTTTGACTGGGGATCTATTTTATAGCTGGATCAGCTTCATGAGAGCACCAGCTTGAGGCTAAAACAGAACTCAGTGTCTTTTTCTAGTCCAGAATAAGTCTCACAATCCCAGTCTCACAATCAGTTTTTCAAAAATATATTTGTGGATCCCAAAAAACAGGTTTAAATGAAGTGTTAAAAGATATTCCTGAATGAATTTTGTTGGTCTGTCTTGTTAATTAAATTTTGACACTAGCAGGTTGCTGACCTGTTTCTCTGTCAGCCCTTTAGCATCAATTTTAATCAACAGGTGATTTCATTCAGATTTGAACTAAGGGTTAGCAGAGCAATGATAACAGAGTTCTTACAGATGGTGTGGAAATCCATGGCCGCTTAGAGAAGAAAGTTCAAATTAATGTCCGCTGATGGCTACGCAGGCCAAGCTTGACTCTTTCATATTTTGCTCGGCACACAGCTGAGAGGCTAATCTGCAGGTGAAGCTGCATTGCTGCCTTGCCCAGTGAGAGTGTCAGAGGTACCTGGAGCAGACTTCAGATCATCAGCACCAGCAGGAAGAGGGCCAAAATGTTTGAGGGAAAGCAGGCCTCAGTAGTGGTACATGTAGTTCATGTTCCTTTCTTCTATCATGATCAGGCAAACTAAAGATTTCTTGAAGCTAAATACAGATTTGCAAGCTTTCTAATTCTGGGGAGAAAATGGATAGTTTACATAGTTGGAATGCATCCTAGCCTATATTTCTGAGATAATTCCACCTATTCTAAAAGGAAATTGGTTTGTTTTAGAAACTACTTAAAATGTGCATAAATACTGAACTAATAGGTTGAGAAAGTGACTTAAATTTCTAATACTCTCTTGAAAAATGCAACATTCACATTGTTCATTATTAATGTATATAGTTATTTTAATATTTTTAGTATTGTGTGTTTGAGATAGATAGTTACTAGTACAAGCTGGATGTCATGTTGCACTGCCCATCAGAATGAACAATCAAGTCAGTTTCTTTCACCTTATGACCTTTTAGGCATAAAAGCATCTATTTCTTATGCTCCGTACTCTCAAATCCCAGATTCCTTTTCCTCTTGAGTTTATGACTTCTGGATTTTTTTTTTTTTGCTAATTTTGAAAATAAATGTATCTGTCTACCTTGGTAAATATTTTCCTTTTTATTCTTCAAAAAAAGAACTTATCCACCAAAACCTGAAGAATAATTTATTCTAGAGAGGATATGACCAACCATTTGCCTCCCTCAGAGTGCCTGCAGCTTCCTTTCCTTAGCAAGTCCAAGGCTTAAGGCTGCCTTCAGAGGAAATGGTGACCCTGTTTCAAAATGGTTACCATCACTTCTTACTCTCAGTGCTCTCCATGGATTGAGCTTGACAGTCCTGAAGTAGCTGATATTTTGACCTAGTTCCTCAAAACCCGCGTACCTCTAGGATGCTGAACAGCAACACACTCATCTGCCTACACACACAACTGAGGCACTATAGCCCTGGTCAACTCTGATTGATTGAACAGATGCTGGGGGCAAGACCCTATTACCTAGGCAGTGTTCAGAACTTATTAACCCCTTAGCCAGTGTTAAATGCAGTACATTGCTGTAAGAAGACTATAAATCATAGGATAACTATAGGGTCAGGCCTATAGTTACCCTCTTAGATCCCTAGCCTAAAGCTGTTGATCTTTCTAAACAGAGTATGTTAGTGCTATTTGGACAGAGGGAAAATGTCACAGGAGCTTCCTGTCTAGATTTTTATTGATCAAAACATTTTGTAACTTGTTCATTTCTTGTTTCTTCTGGTCACAGCAGAGAATGCAGTACATACCAGGAAAGGTATATATTGGTGTATATTGAGATGGTTGCAGAAAGAGATTTTTGAATGGCGTTGATAATCTTGCACCGCAAACTTGCTACTTGCATGCCAACAGTTCCAGACATGTAATTTAATGTCATTTCAGCATTATCCTGAGGATTCTTGATTCTCTGAGTCAGGTGTCATTTGAAAATGGTAGCTGTGTTACTTAGCACAACTGGATCTGAGTGGACTTAGGTATTTATAAGGTAGACAAAATGCTAGCAAGGCCTGTTTCCAGCTATATTTTCCCACACGTGATCTCCTAGAAAGACGCCCAGGATTCTGTGGTAGACACAGAAGCTGTCAGGAATGTTCCTTAGAATGGGAATTTAGAAGTCAACTCAATTAGCAAGGAGATGCCCAAAGCTGGCAAAAGCTGGCAGTAATCAGGAAAAGACAACCAGAAAAATGCTGAAAAAAACCCCACATTTTCAGCCATTCTCAAAAGCTTCTCCAAGACTTTGGAGCCTTGTGGGGCTTACTAGGAAATCATTGGTTGTTTCTTTTCTTAAAGATAGTTCTCTCAAGTTCTCTCTCTTTCAGAAAGGAAACATGATCTGCACAAGTGAAAAAAGGAAGAGGAGAAGGTCCTAGCATTGGTGACAGTTCACTTCTGTAGAGTAGCCCAGTAGTTAAGACACTCCCCTGGTAGGCGGGAGCGGGTAGAACTCCTGCTCCCAGGTCCACAACTACATATGACACAGTGTATCAATAATATAGATGAAGTATGGACCAGAATCCAGGACATCTGCCGCTGAGTACTTGTCAGGTTCCTACTTGTATTCTCTCTCTGACCCAGTGTATCTTGACTTCTCTTTTAGCATGTCAGAGCAGCTTTAACAAAGGCAACAGATAAGGCAGCCTTTCCTGAAGAGTGTAGAATATGGCTTAGTGTAGAATATTGCTTAGGGCATTCTTTTGGGAAGCAGAAGATTCTATTTGAATATCCTCAGTCAGAGGAGAAACCTGATTCCTAGTCATCCACTTCCTATATGATGAATGCTTAAAGACAAGTGCCTGCATTAGCACCTCCTTAGAAAGGAAAATGGAAATGGGCCCTCATCTAGCTGCATCTACCTTTATCAAGAGAGACATAAAGGGCAATTTTTTCAAAGCTGGGTTAGGCCCAGGTCCTCAAAGGCATTTAGGCACTTGATTTTCTTTGATTCTAGGAGGAATTAGCTTCCAAAGTACCTTTGAGGATTTGGACCTTAGAGGTTTAAAATACTCAGTGTCATTTGTCATATGTGGAATCAGTGGGAGTTGGTGATCTAACGAGAACCCCACAGTCTGTATCTTCCTAAATTATGTATGCACTTTTGCAAATGCTAGTCCTTTATCATGCAGGAAATCAAAATAGATGACTGATGATCCTTTCTCATCTTAACATTGCTTAAAGAGCTGTATAAGATCATGCGACCACTATGATGGGCACATCATAGTCCTGTATATGTCATGCATCCTGGGATATTTTATGTCTATATGCACTCTGGCAGACAGTCAGTTTCCTCCCAGTACGGCACATCTTATGAAAGGTTTTTAATTATTTAAATTTCTTCTGGATTTTATGATATTTAATTTTTTCATATATATATGGATAAAAATATACATATATACACACACATGTATGTTCATATACATATATATGTGCATTCAAATATATATTCAAAAGATATATATTTATCTCCTGTGTTTTCTGGAAGTTCAATATTTCCATATTGATTTACCTTACTAGAGCCAAATCTGTGAATAATACCCATAGTGTCTTTTGAAATAAAAGTCTTGTGCTATTTACTTTGGTTTTTAATTTCTTAAGATTGGTATATATCTTGTACATAAGTTCGTGTTGTTGTTGTTGTTCTGGACTTTTAGCTTTTTGACAGTGTAGTTTTTAAACTCAGCACCAACTTTTTAGTGCTTTCGTGCCTTATCTCTCACTTTTGCAGTTTAGGCAGAAACCTACTAACTGTAATAATGTGCTGAATATTTCCAGTCAGGCAGGTTTCTGCTAGATTATGTGCTAGCTAAAATAGTCTTGGAATTTCATGGTAACTTGAGAATTTTTTGAGCTCCTTTGCTCCAATGCAATACATTGTTGATATAACACTGATAACCTTCACCGCCTGCTCAATGTTAAGCTACTTTCAGTGATAATTAAAGAGAATTCACATTTTAGAAATGCACATAGACTACACTTAAATACCTAAAGCAGGATTACATCTTCTACTCATAATTCTACTCATATTTTCTTTTTCTTATTCTTATGCTTATTTATTTATTTATTAAGGATGTTTTCCTGCTCCTTAGTGGTTTGTCATCTTTAGGGTAAAATTAGGTAAGTTCCCTATTGTTAACATCTATGTTTCACCTTCTTGGTCATGAGTCTCTTTCAGACAAAACAAGCAGCATAAACTGCCTTTTTCTTGTTTCTTATCTTCAGCAATTATGATATGAATTTTCTTCATACCTTCACTCTTTTCTTAACTTTCTGTAATTCATCCATTATTTCATTGTAAATCTGCCTTGCAACCACACATCCAAGAGGATGAAGAGTTTATTAAAAGAAATTGCTGATTAAGAAAAGAATTACTGTATTTAAATACTATGTACAAGGAAGTCAAAAAAATAAGTTGGAATTACAGAAATAAGTAGAAATAATAGAATTTTTCTGTAGCATTAATAGGACTAATCGGTAGCTAGAAAGGTGATTCTTTTTAAAGAGAATATTATTACATATATATTAAGCTGTGATTAAAAGACAAAAAGGACAATACATATTTCATGGTAGTACATACATTATGTTAGTGACTTATAATTTCATAATTATGTACATTGTTGCAAAATGTTGAATATCAATTCAGAAATAAAAAAGAAGTGAAAAAACACTAATAGTTGACAGAGATTTGTCAGAATTAAGGAGAAAGAGAGAAAGAAAACTCGCTACAATAGCTCACAGAATGTATTTGATTTTAAGTATATTTGGAAAAGATGATGATTGCAATCACTTGGGTGAAAAAAATTGATAACCTAAATACAAAAGAATTCCTCTTGAATCTTTCTTTATAAATGTAGAACAAAAATAGTGTATTGAAATAGAATAAAAAACTTGAGTAATTCTCATCTGAATTCCATTTTATATTAAGCCAATGAGTTCTTAAGATACAAAGGGTAACACTTTTCAGGCATCACTTAAGATAAGAAATTAAGAAATATATGTCCACAGGCTTAAACCTATAGTCAGCATTTACTTCCTCCTAATTCCATATTCCTCAGTAAGAGTCTTATGTGGCTAAACATGAAAAAGTCTGTGGTGGTATTCCACTTAATGAAGTGAAAAGGAAAAAAACTGTTCAGCCACAACCTGCAATGTTGTGTGCTGAGATTTGATGTCCCTTAGGATACCCTGCCGTCTTTCAGAGCAGCTCATTTTAAGTACGCTTTAATTAAGGTTTAACATAGTTTTTATTTACTGAAGAAGAATTGAGGAAGAAGAAATGGCCACACTTGCAGTTGTGCAAAGGAGACAGCAATATTCTGAAATGTTATTTTTAGTTTTTTGAGAATGCTAAATAGGAAAAGATGACTAAAACCAAATCTATGAAGAATGTATTCTTCAGAATACATTCAGAATAAAATATTTCGTAGCAGGAAAATAAGGACAGAAATAGATCTGTTTTAGTTCCTCTATGCCAAAGATGTTAAAGATTATGAGATTATTTTTTAAATTCTTTTGAGGAATTAAAAAAATTGTGAATGAAAAAAGCATGTCCTCCAGAAAAAGACAAAGAAGCTGATAACAGAAATTATTATAATTAAAAATCATTGATTTTCAGATCTTGTTTTAAGAATCTGTTTTGAACAAGAGGAATACAAAAAGAAAGCATAACAACAAATGAAACAGATCTTTTCAAACAGCTATTGATAAAGAACAAACAGAAGAATACTTGGGAAAATATAACATTTCCAAATTGTTCAGACCAACAATTAAAGCAATTAGGAAATTCATTTACTCTGACTTGGATCGTGCTTCATGAAAAGTTACTCGCCAACCAGAACAGTAAAGCAAAAAATACATGTAACTGTTGCAGTCTGAAAGGGAGGAGCCCAGAAAAGGATTATGGGATTTAGTTTTAAGTTCTACTTCATTTAGCATCATTCATATTGATTTTGAACTGGGATAATAGGCCTATTCATGCAATTCATTAATGGTACTAAATTGGAAAATGTTGCAATCACTACTGAAAAAGAAAGAAACAATGAAAAGACAGTTAGTGGGGTTAAAATATGGACAAGGAAGAAGTAAATGAAATTCAATGTGGAAAAAATCAACCTTTATCTGTCTCAGGGAAATATAATTCAATCAGCCTGCTACAGCCTCTTCTAGGATACTGTGTTCTCTTCTGAGGACCACTAAGAGTTCAGATTTTACTATGAACATATATATAATTTTTCAAATATTTATTTTAATATACATATGCGTGTATGTTTATATGTGTTTGTATTTATGTGTATTTTGTGTGTGTGTGTGAGATCTCTCTCTCTATATATATATATGTATATGTGTGTGTGTGTGTATACATTACTTCATGGTGTCCAGTCACATATTACATTTCATGACATTCTTCATTTTTACCATACCAGCCAGGCCCTGCACCATTCATGGCAGAGATGGGGAGAACCCAGGCCTAAGTATGCCTTGGAAAATGAGGACAAGGTGCCTGGGTAAACAAGACAACAGGCTACTCTATGAAATATTGAAAAATATTAATACATGCTGAATAGATCATTTATTTTAAGATTCAAAATACAGAGAGTAATTTTAAAACTGTATAAAATAGGAAGGAACTAATTTAAAAATAATTTGAAACACATGTTTATGTGTGTGATAAATAATTGGTTTGTGTGAAATATGGAAAATATGTGCAATTGTAAGGAAATAACACTCATAACTCATGAGATTTCAACCGGCCAAAACAGTATTACAAGGCCAGCAAAACCACTCACAAGGGGAAAGAATAAAATTCCAGTAACAGTTAAATGAACATTTTTATTCATTTATGATTCAAAAAATCTCCTCCTAAATAAGACAAACTACATTCAGGTAGCAGAATCATTCAGCCTACTATGGAAAAAGGAAGTTATCTACTCTGTAGACTATTTTTCATAGTCTTTTTTTTTTCCACCCAAAAAAGAAAAAAGAAACAGTTAAGAGCAAAATAGAATATTCCTCGCAACAGAAATTAGATAATTTGTAAGCAAGTGCCCCAAGCAACAAAAGCTATTGATTTGTTCATACTAATACACATTAAAAGGTTTTATAAGTCTTTCAGTATTAAGTGACCCAGAATTTGTGAATACAATGCTATTGCTGACATATCAAAATAACCCTTTTTATTTCATTCAGTATGTCTCTAAATTATGCAAATTAATTTCAGTGTGGATTTTTTACGCCTTCTTGGAAAACAAACACACATGGGATAGTCTTTAGACTGAAATTCAGATTGCATTCATTCCATAACTACCATTACAAAAGCCTATTACCTGTTTTTGTAGACAAAGCTTACTCTTCACAACCCAAAGCAGGATGTTTGGTTCCCTGTCTGCATCCCACAGGAAGAGAAAAATCTCAGAAAAGCTAATATTTTTTGAAATCTAGGTATCTATTTCTATATGTATTTTGTACTTACTATGTAAGTTCTGGTTTATTACCAGAAACTGAGTGCTTTGGAGGTGTGGTTTGCTGTCAATATCAGCAGACACCTCCATTTTAACTTTCCACAGTGAAACAAAGATTTGAGAAATTGCTGACAGAGAACATCTTATGAAATATCACAATAGATTTCCCAGTTTTCCAGAAATTTCCCTCTACTAATGATATTTCCAGAACTCCTGCTCTATGGGGAAATTGCCACAGAAAGTGGCAATTAAGTAAGTAAAATAAGTAAAATATAAGCAAAATATAAATGAGTGGCTCACAAAATAGTTGTCCTTCTAGATCAATGATCAGGCTCTCAAGAAAATACTTTCGTATTGTACTGAGGGCCAGATCTCATTTTAGTATAATTCTACCATAGACAAGTGTTACAAATAAATATGGGTAAATGCATGAAGATATTCTTTTTTGATAACACCAAGTGTATTTGAGAGACATGTATTCTTTTTGATTTGGGGAGTGGGGTAAATCTATATTCAGGATTGAAATGAAGGAATTTGCAATGCTTCTTTGCATTACAGCGTATCTGTGCTAGAACAGTGTTTTATTTTGGATATCAGACTCACTTTCAGTTATAATGGTTTTGGATTGGGATAAGCATTCATACATTTTAAAAGGAGCTGGAAGAAAGACTAGCTTCCTCTAATTATGGAGTTTGATCAATGTGTGCATTAAAGACACATTTCCTAGTGCATTATGGATTCAGATGAGTGAGAGAAAATCAGGCTGAAACAGCTTTTAAAAATAGCCCAGAATCCTCAGTAATTTCCCCCTGCTCACCTCCTCTACATGCCAGTGTTAGCATAATATAAAATACTTCTTCAGCTTTTCTGCTACTAAAGAAAAGCCGTGGAATATTTAGTTTAATAAAAATATTTTCTAGCTCCAATTGCCCTAAAAATGTTAGAGGAAAAGTGTCTCAAGTGATGTTAAAATTGTGTTGTCTTCTGAAGCGAGGGTTTTCACACAGGTTTTCTACAAAGATAAAATTCAGCAGTGGAAAGGAGAAGTTTACTGATCAGTCTCAGTGAAGACTGAAATTATTAAAGCCATGCAGCCGCTAACTTGGGCATGTGAATGCTGGCTGCAGGTCCCTGGATCTTATGGAGTATGATATAATGATTTATAACCCGACCTCCAGTACTTGGATCACTTGGCAGATAGAAATATAGCATCTGCTCAATTGTTAATGCAATAAATTAAACCACTTTCAAATATTATTTCAATAAATTAAACCTACATATCTGTAGTAGTTTGCATAAACTATGTAAATAAGTGCTGTAACTTATGTGTTACTGCTTGGACATAAATTCGATCTTCTTTTAAAAGGCAGAAGTTGGGTATGGATATTTAAGATGGTTTGTGCAATCGTATTAATCTTTCTACTTCATATTTCACATTTTATGAGAACTTTATTACTAAATAATATATCTTCATGTTCCCTTTTGTAGCTGTGCTGTCCATTACTTCCCTAAACTACTTGCTGTCATTAGTTATAGCAGTTTTATGCTTCATATACTACACAGCCTCTGATGGCCGTCTCCCTAATAAATTCTTCATCACCTTCAACATGGCCATCTGCATTGCAGCTTCATTAATATCCTCTCATTCCAATTTCCAGGTGGGCAATGTCTTGCTTAGTTAAAGCTTTTTGTAAATTATTAATTATTGCAACCAAGAAACCTTCTCCCTGGGCTTTCACTGGTATCATGAAATAGTGATTTCATGGATATTACAGAAGTATTGCTCATTGCTGCCTTTATCTGTTAGGTTAATGAGGATCATTCTGCTCTGACACAATGGATCAAAATCTGGCCTTTGGTGAACGCAGAGATTTCCCATTGATTTCACTGAGCTCATTGCATCTGGAGCTCCAGGCTTAGCAGCCTATTAAAGTAGCACTTGAGTGCAAAGCGCAGATAGAAAAGTTTACCCTGCTAAAGCAGGTGAAGCAGAAACTGGAGAAGCCTGAGACTTAAAAGAACCTGACCCAGTGCAATCAAGAAGTGCGAAAACCTCAGGCCACTGGGCAGGAGTTCCTGTGTGATCTCCATTTCCTGACTGCACAGAAGGTTAAATGCAGCTCTTCTGCAGCCGGGTCTTTGCTATTCAGTTCCTCAGAGAGACTTTCTGTTAGCTGTAATGTTGAGTGGATTTATGTATGAGCACCAAAACCCACAACATGTACATTTCATGATAAGCAGCAGATGCTTGTCACTGAATCTTGTAGCTTACATCTTTGAGCAATCCTGTCAGCCTCTTCTCCAGCTATCAATGTGGTCTGTGTCAAAAAGGCACAACATCTCTTCCTCAGTCACTTTGGAGTCAGTTTGGCGGGCTCCATTCACCATAGATGCTCTTTTGGACAGAAAAAAAAGTCATCATATGCTCATGGAGTGGGTATAACCTACTCAGTAAGTTTGGAATGGAATGGGAATATAGCTTTTAAATGTATAGTTAGGATGACACAATTACAAATGGAGAAGGAATAATTTGTCATACATCTTTATATTGCTCAATCCTCCCTCATTCATATAATATGTATATCTTATTTATATGCATATATAGATTGTTTTGCCTATACAGTTATCTTGACTTTTTAATGTAAACAGATTAATGTTTATAATTTATATTAATATTTATACAATGCAATTTATATATTTTTAAATTTATCAAAACCATATTTTACAGGTGTTTATTGAGGTGAAACATTTGTAAGTTAAGAACTGAAGATTTAAAACTGTCTATAATTTCATTCTCCTTTCTTGTGTAGGTGTTTTGTGATATTATCCTCTAAATATAGCTACATATAGTGACTTTTTATTACTGGGTGCCCTTCTAGTTATTTAGACTGTGATTCCACACCTTATTCAATATACTTTATTCAAAACTCACCTCCTTGGCAATTTTTTCCTTCTATACTTTTTAATATTGTTCTCACCATGATATTATTTCCATGATTCATAAAAAGTAATCTCTCCTTGCAACATGCAGTCCAATACCAAGTTTAAGAACAGCTCTGTGGAGCTGCTGGGTATGCAGGCAGGTGACCTTTAGGAAGTGTGAAAGTGCGAGTAAGCTTTGTAGGTACTGGAGAAATTAATGCAGATAAATAGAGATTTTTCAAAAGCTTAGTCATGCTTGGGCAGGTGTTGCAACAGAAATCGTATCTTTGTCAAAGTGGTTAATTATGAAGCCAAAATCTACATTGCAGCTTCAGAGTCTCTGGAAGAAAAAATCCCCAAATGGCTTTTAACATTAGCAAAAGAAATCATTCGTTTGCCTTTTTCAGGCAAAGAGCTGGCCTAGTATGGCTGATTCTTTTTCAATATATCATTCATTTTCATACCCATATGGGAAATTGCTAAAGTCTGGGAAGGTTAAAAGCAATTGTAGGCTGTTTTTAACACAAAGTGCCAGAGTCTTCAGAGTAAATAGGTAGTGCTATGAACCCTGCATAGACTGCCTGCATTCCTGTCTGTGCACAGATTTGAAGGCTTTGCAATACAATTTTATCCTGCTTCTGCAAACCCATCTCTTTTTATTTTAATTATTTTTTTAAATTTCTTTTGTTCCAGGGCCCGCACTCTCTCCCTACTCTCCTTGGTGTCAGCTTTCAGTGCCTTTGAACTTTTTATCTTTATTTTTTTTCCTTTGCATTCTCTTTGTTTTGTCCTTTTTCACAGTCACTCATTTAGTGTTTCCACCCTGAGAGCCACTCAGGCACTCATTTATATTCAAATTTCAGGCACTCAGGCAGATGCTCCAAACTGACATTCTTTCTTGATCTCCTTCTCATAGATCCCAAAGAGATGCTGCTTGTACGAGACACCAGAGAGCAAAGCAGAGGTTGTCCACAAGTACAAAGATCGTCCTCTGAAATAAAGAATGTAAGAGAAGAAGAAATGTAGCTTGTTCACCCAGTAAGAAAGCATTCCTTTGCCTTAGAAGCATAGAAGCAAAAAAAAAAAAAAAAGTTTTAAGAGAAGGAGATCCTGAGATGAAGAAGAGCAGATTTTTCAGCTTTAAAACAAAAGAGACTGTGTCCTTGGAGCAGGTTAGGAAAGCGTGGCCGTAGTGCAGAGGGTGCTGTTGAGCCAGGTTTGCACCTGCCAGGAATTTGGCCAGTTCTGCTGTCAAAATCTCATATTATTTCTGAAGCAAGAGGTATAGTTTTACTTGATCAGTAATTAAAGACCACTTCGACTATGTGGTTGAATATTGCTGACCCAAAGAGTAAGATTCATAACAAGCTTCATCATAGTACTGAATGTACTCATTTGCTTTACTTAATTTACATAAAGAAGTAACCCTATTCTATACACATCCCAAACCCAGTCTGCCTTTCTTAAGTGTTCTTTGTTTGTTTCCTCTGGTTTTCCATAAAGTTAATCTGTGGTTTAGTCAGGGTGTGGGGCCCACCTACTGTGGAAACCTTTTACCCAAGATAATTGTTAATAGAGGCTCCAGCAGTTTGAGAGAAATGAAAACAAAACCTTATTATCCAATAAAAGATCATTAAAAATTCAGCAGCTAACCATTCTTGGCTGACAAAATTGTTGAACACATCAAGAAGCAGAATGTGAAATTGGCTGTTTTCTGATCACAGGCCTAATTAGAAATGAACGTTTTAGCTGTACCATTATGTGCCAATGACTGTGACTTGTATGGTATTTTCATTTCTGAATCTCTTTATATGAAGAATTTCCTGTGAGATTTGGTTACTCTCTAAATGCCTCTGCATGGTATTGACTACAAGTGAGGTCCAGATTTTCTTAAAAATGAAATGTCTGGCTTTAATGGTGAGGAAGTTGAATGTATATATATTTTTTATTGGGTCAGCTTCTGAGACTGGATATCCCAAAACACCCCTCTTGTACCTTTATATATATATGTGTGTGTGTGTATGTGCGTGTGTGTGTATTCATTTTTACAGCTGACAGCAGCCAGCTGAAAGTAAGACAATAAAACTTATGTGGGCTTCCTGCAATCCACCTCATGAGCTGCCATGGCATACACTATTGCTTCTCTAAGACAATACTCATTGGAAATCAGGACTGAACTGAGTTCTATGGGCTAGATTCCTTCTTACATTAACTCCTCTGAAATCATCAGAGTTACATTAAGATTCATTCTGAACCAGCATATTTAATGTTTCTTCTCCAGAAGTCTACAATTATTGTAGTTTCATGACCAATTGCCCCACTCCCTTCCCTGGATCAGCCTTAGACAAAGCTCTTGTTGTGAATAAAGCTTCATTGAATCATGGGGATGTCATAAATAATTTAAGAGAGTTTACCATAATTGAAGGTTTCTTCTCACAAAGGGATTAAGCTGACCTAGGAGCAGAATTAATTCCCACCTCTGAAGACAATCAACTACCAGATCAAGATTAAAGTCTTTGGAAACTCTTATGTTCTTGAACTGCATCCTGCTGGACTCTCTACTACTTCAGCTGGGCATCCCAACATTCGTAAGTGTTGTACTGACTTTTGTGAGTGATGGGAAGGAGGACTTCTACACATGGGCAATAAGGGTGTCGGGCAAACTGTCCTTTTCATGCAGCTCACTCTGGTGTTGTTTTTGAAAATATATTGATCTTAATAGATGCCCAGGTACACTGAAGTTATCATTATTGCTTATTTCATAATAGATGCTCCATAATTACAGAATGTACAGAACTATGACAGCTACAGCAAAAATGACAGAAGTTTTAAAAGACAGGAAGAAAATGAGAAGTGTTCTTTCAGCAGCATTCAAAACAGAGTAGTAGTGAGTTTATCCTTTCTAATCTAGGAATAATTAACTTAGAGTCACCAGGCCCATGAGGGATTTCTGTCCAGAAAATAGCGTAATTTGATGATTATGAGCCAATAACTCACTCTTTTCCTGTAACAGCATTGGATTCTACGTATGAGCATGTTACTAGAGAATGCCACTTCATGTCATATTATAGTGCCACCAAATGAAAGTGGTGAACACACATATGTGTGTTCTACTTCTTCTATATATGTGGTATAGCAGGCAGTATGACACAGTGCTCTAACACATAAATAATCCAAACACTAAGGTAATTCCCTCAGACAACTTAAATAATGGCAATTATGTAAATAATTTTAGTATGATTAAATGAAAAGTAATAATACACAGTAATAATTGTACACAGTAATAATAGACAGTCATTGCATTGAAAAGTGTATTCCTTTTCAGAGCTGTTACACATTTGTTGTTACTTATTTTTTGTAGCAGTGCAGCATTCAGATCTGTTGTAAGATCTGTTATTTTAACAGCAAAAAAATCATTAAATAGGTACCATTGTTCATATATACTGAAGGTGACATGAAACTATATAACTTTGTGATCTCCCGTTTTGTTAAGTGCCAGCTACCTGGGGTCTTTTAAGACAAATTAAATTGCAATATACTTTGATTTGGGGCAAACTCTAGTAGACGGAAAACTTATTTATTTCCTTTAAACAGGTAAACAGATTTTTTTCCTCCTATTCTAAAGAACTATATTGCTAGAAAAGTGGAGTAAAGAGGGGATAAAAATCTATTGGTTACAGAGCTTGTATCACCAGCTCAGGTGTCTTGGATGTCACCCTTATGGTCTTCTGATGTTACTTCAGAAAGATTGTATTTTCAGCAGGAAAATAGGTCTTTTTGAAAAGATTTTCTCCTTTACCAAAGGCATCTTATGAGATGTTAAGCTCATTAGGAAACCAGAAGAAAATCCAGCTGAACTTTTAAGTCTTTTTTTTTTTTTTAAACTTTTGGTCATTAAGAATGTGAAAAGGGGCTTAGCTTTTTGAGCAGCTCCAGGGAAAGACGGGGAGGGGAAAAATGTTGAGATCTTATGACTAGAGTTGTTAATATACACTGGTGGTACTATTCAAGCTGCGATAGTTAAAGGCCTGTCAGCACTTCCATTTGAAACTCAATCTTTTTAACGCTTATTTTTTCCAAAAGAAGTCCACTGTTACTTGAATTTTAGCATATAAGAATTCATCCTGGGAGAAAACTCCTTTTGTGACATTTCAAATAGATGGCTTTGCATTGTACATGTTAGAAATAATTCAAAGTACCCCAGCCTGAGACACATTTTTGCATTTGTATCCAGCTGTCAGCCATTTATTTGTGTGTGTATTCATATATAGAGATATATGAGTGTGTTTGCATGTGTATATGTATGTACATACTTGTACAACCTTCAAGAGGATTACCTTTATGCTTAAAAGTGCTTTATTACCTTTATTACCTTTATGCCTGACCTTGCCATACGTGCTCAGCACCTTGCAGAATGAAATCCTCACACCTTGCTAAATCTAGCTATTTTGTTGCCAGGTTGAGCAAGAAGCCCATGTTTTGCACACAGGTCACAGGTTTAAAATTAAATTCTGACTTCTGTAGTATAAATGCACTATGCAGACAAAATGAACACTTTCCTCAAAAATGTATTGATAGGGGAATGCAGCAGGATTCATTCAGAGAGAAGGAATGGATTCATTCCTATTTGATCAGATGCAGGTAGTGAAAGGGGAGAAGAATAATGCTTAGAATTGCTGTTCCTCTTTGTGTTTTCAGAACAGTTTCATTTACTTCTCGTTCACTTACTAATGCTACGTTTGGGTATGTACAGAGCTATTGTTCCCATTTTTCAAAAAAAAATATATTGAGGCAAGCTGAGATATATCATATCAAACAAAAAACTAGGATCTTCTGACTCATCATCTTATGTTCTTCCATACTTACTAGCTGATTTCTTCCAGACCATGAAAGGTTACACTACAGTGGTAATGGTGTAGATAAGTGAAATCTTGGATAGTGCTTTACTTGCACTTTCAGAATGATACTTCCTTGGACAGTTAAGACATGTGCTGTAACAAACAATATGTTTAACTAGCTTTTTAGGAGGAAGAGATTTTGTTAAGACCTCACACTCCAGCTACCACTGTGACTTCTTGACAAATTGCAATACATAAGTAAGTGTATCAGATTTATTACAGAAGTTATTTTTTCTGGGATTATCCAGAGACTGTCCAAACCTCTCTGTGTCTTTGCCATGTTATCTGCTTTCTTCATAGATAACAAATTCCTGCTTATCCTTTTGTTTAATGTGGCAGGAGAGATTTAAGTTTGTCTTGTGTGCAGTAACAGGTTGTCTTGGTTGGAAGGGATCTCTAAAGATCATCTTGTCTAACTTCCCTGCTCAAGAAGGGACACCAAGAACATGTTGCACAGGGTCGCTAAAAGTCTTATAATTCTTGGTAACTATTGATGTTTCTCAAGATAACATCAAAAGTAAGCACAGACATCTTGAGTGTTTTACTTATGTACTGATTTAAGAGCAAGTAGGCTCAGAATTGTACCATGTTTTTTAAACTACAATGTTAAGTTAATGGTAGTCCCTGTTTTTCTGCACAACCCTGGACTAAGATTCTAGTAGCATTTTCTTTTGAAAAATTAAGTAATGCTTCAGACCTCCCTGAAAGACACATTAGTTTGAATGCAATAGATTTCAGCCTGTCATATATATGTATATAACAGAGACACACAAAGATGTATACATGCATACACACACGCTTGTGCAAGTCCCTGCATTATAGTGTTCACTCAATACTGTCATCAGTAGTTTCAAAGATGTACGTGTACCATGTGTACGTGTGGATCTGAACAAGATCCACTGGGAGAGAAAATGAGACTAAAGCCATCAGATTTCCTCAGGAAATAGATGGTTGGGAGGTTCTCTTCTTTACTGTGAGGGTGATAGAGCGCTGGAACAGGCTTCCCAGAGAGTCTCCTTCTCTCTGGATGCTGCCCTGTGCCACGTGCTCTAGGTGTCCCTGCTTGAGCAGGGGGATTGGACTAAATGATCTCTAGAGGTCCCTTCCAACCTTAACCATTCTGTGATTCTGTGTGAATGCATCAGGGATAGCAGCTAATCCTGGGACAATCACTCAGAGAAACTTGTTTGGACCAGCAAAAGGACAGGACCAGAAAAAGGGCAGGACCTGGTGACAACTGGTAAGCAGAAAGTGCAAGAGAAACTTGCGAGGGATTTGTAGATGTGGGAGTGACAAGATAGTGGCCCATCAGTGAGATAAGAAATGCTATTTCTACCCATTGTGATACAGCTATGGAAATCTGAGTGTTTTTTTTCTCCTGTGAAGGGCTTAGGGCTTAGGAATGCATATATGAATAATACAAGCATTGACAGCCTGGAAAGATAGTGCAGCATGTGATGCTTCATCAGAAAGGAAATGATGGGAACTGAAAAAATAGAAGTGCATGTCTCATCAAAAGAAGTTAATTCTTATTTTATTTGAGCTTGTTTGCTCATTTGGAAGTTTTAAACTATATCCTATTATATCCAAATATATCCTAATACATCCAAAGAAGACTGTAGATCATTGAATCTGACCCTATATAAATACAGCAGTTTGCTCACTTTTATCCACTCAAGCCTGTCTATGGTTTAAATTTAAATTTGACCAAACTCATCTATCAGAAAGTTAGTGAGTCTTGATCCGAGGTGCTGGAGAAGACCAACTGTAATAACTCCTGTGGTTATGCAGTTGTTCCTATTGACACTCATTTTTAGATTCAGCTGTGCTATGATTAATTTTCACAGCCAGGAATTCAAAGAAAGGGAACATTTCTGTACACAGTTTGCGACATTGGTCCCTTGACATTTTATCAAAAAAACTGTTTATGTATGTACTAATGATGCAAAACATTTTAAAAGGCCAGAAAGCAATAAAAACAGAAAGTTTCCCATAAATTCAGGAATACATCTAGGCAGGTTTTGGATTTCTCCAGATAAGGAGACTCCGCAACCTTTTTGGGTATCCTGCTCCAGTATTCCATCACCCTCACAGTCAAGAAGCTTTTCATCAGATTCAGGTAGGTCTTCCTGTGTTTCAGTTTGTGCCCATTGCCTCTTGCCAGGTGGCCTCCTGTTGCTGACTACCACTGAAAGGAGTCTGGCCCCATCCTCTTGACATCCTCCCTTAAGATATTTCACAGCCTTCTCTTTTCTAGGCTAAACAGGCCCAGCTTTCTCAGCCTTTCCTCACAGGAGAGATGCTCTAGTCCCCTAACCATCTCTGTAGCACTAGACTGGACTCTCTCTAGTAGCTGCATGCCCCTCTTGTATTGGGGAGCCGTGGGCACAGCACTCCAAGCGGCCTCACCAGGGTTTAGTAGGGGGAAGGACCTCACTCCCTCAACCTGCTGGCAATGCTTTTCCTAATGCAACCCAGGACACCAGGGCATATTCCTGGCTCATGGTCAGTCTGCAGTTCACCAGGACTTCCAGGTTCTTCAGCCCAGCCTGTACTGGTGCATAGGCAAAATAGTGCAGCAGAAGTAACATGATCATAAAGAGGACGGTGTCCTTGTGTGTATGACCGTATGGAGAATCCAGTCTGATACAAGCTGTCTTATTTGCTATGGTAAAGCATTTTATCTTTTCTGCTTTTCTTGTACACATGATAGGGAACCTTCATATGGGAGGTAAAAAATGAAAACATGCTGTGCCAACACAAAGGCAAAGTTATGACTAGAATTCACATTCTACTATTGAGGAATAGATATAGAAGTACTCCTAGCCATAAGCATGCACTCAAATATTTTGCCTATTAGCAAGAGGTTTAGGTGCATGCTTAAATATTAATTTCGAGACTATATCAATACTTAAAACAGCAAAAAGAAAGAATTTAACTGTACTTCAGGCCTTCATACAAAATAAAATGATGTTGACATTGGCTTCCACTGAGTTATAGAGTTTCACTTAGCGTCAATATCATCTTTAAAAGACAAGATTTAGGCAACGAATGTTTGTAGTTTGCTCACTACCTGTCAAGAATTATGCTAAAACTCGTACAATATAATAGTGTCCATGAAAAACAGGTAATTAATTTGATATCTGAAGTAGGAGATACAGGTAAGAAATTCTTGTTTAATAGTGTTTCCCTTTCCTGTATGATAATGCCCACTTTGCAACCTATCACTCTTGTTGCTTTTGATCTTATTCCTCTCCTCTTATAGCCTCTTCTTCCTTTCTCCCCAATATAAAAGGAAGAGAAGGTAGGGAGACTTCTTTTACTCTCTAGAGATTTTTCTGTACAGTTATGGGCAGGGAACCCTTGAAAATCCTTGAGAGCTACTGTGTTTTACATACAGTCCTGGCAAAAGTAATTGGGTCCTCTATTCTAACTATTGCCACTGCACTGAAGGAAGGAATTGTCTGATATCTCCGCTGCAACTTGAAAACTCGTTCCTACAGCTACAGGTGACCACAGTGTGAGGTGATGGGAAGACGGGTAAACTTTAAACAGTTTTTATTTGGATTCAGTTGAATGCCAGGTGAAGAAGACTAAGGCTGTTTTTTTAAAAATATTTTTTTTTTGTTCCAAATGTTTCTCTCAGCCCAAGATGAGAAGCAAAGTCTCATACTTCATTGTTCCTTTTTCTTCCCACAGCGGCATATTTTAAAGATGGAAATTCAACTATCCGTGTTGCCTTACTTTTATCAGTTTGGGTCATAGCCTTAATGTTACTTAAACAGTTTCTTTAAAGTAATGGAGCCCTTAATATAGACTTAATAAAGCAATGTAAGGCGGTATGGATTTCCTTCTGTCTAAGGTTCAGAGGCCTTTATCTGAATAATACATTAGATACTTTTATTCACTGGTGAGGCTCCGTAACAGGAAAAACTTTGAAGAGAACGTCTGTCCTATCATTAAATTGATAATAGACATGTTCTTTACTTTTTTTCCCTTTTGTAGCACATCTTTTACCTCTGACAGGTTTCTCTAGGAATTAAACAGGGACCATAGGATACTTTTACCACCTATAACAATGTGATCTCAAAACTTGTTGCAGGAATAAATAACTTGTGAGGAGGACCTTATAAAAGAGGTTCTTTGATATTTGCATACTACTTGTATTATTATTACATACAATACTGCAATATAAAGTAGAATATTGTTTTAACATTTTTTGATGTAAAAGGAATACACAAACATAGGCTCATTTTAAACTTTAATAAGAAATAGTCTGTATTCATACACTAACATTAATATATCAAGTTCAGTTTCAGTGACACCTATACACCTAATTCTTTCCTTTTTTTTTCCCCTGTGAATTGAATATCCGTGCACCTTGATTAGAAACTGGAGACTTCTAAAGGTTTTTTAAAGTGACAAAATCTGATGTTTCCAACTCAAGTATAGCAGAATGCAATGCTATTGTTAGAGTCTGAATGTTGTACCCTGATTCATGTTTTCTTTCAAATATTTCTATGTGATTTATATGTGTCTTAGAGACCTGGCAAAGATCCTCCACACTGTTTGATAACAGCTCTTGTTAATCAGTTTGTGCTGTTGGGAGAAAAATGAGAATGACTTGACTTTTCTTGCTTACATTCACAACCTGTTTTCCCTGTTTAATCTGTGTTCTGCTTTTGTACTTTGCTTTAGTAAATCCTGTTGTAAAGGTATTCAAATGAAGAGCTGCCAAGAATGCATAAAATTCTAGACAAATTATCAGTAGTGCTTTCACTAAACATTTGAGACCAAATTTTCAGCTGATGTGGACCAAAATAACTCCAACTTCAGTAAGCTGCTTTGTGTTTGCCATGAAATCTGACCTAAAAGGCCTTCAATAATGAAAGTGAATATGTGGTTGATATGATTGTATGCTAGTACTCTGATGTGCATTAAAGTCAAAGAAAATCTCATATGTAACAGTATGTAAGGACTAGTCCAAAATCCTTGTCCAGACAGCTCTAGAGATAAAGGAACAAAACAATACCTGGATATTTCCAGGCTTCACCTGTCACAAACCAAATCTGTGCATGGTTTTCATTTTGGAATAGAAATTTTGCAAGTCTTTGTGAAATATTCAATTCTTTTTTTTTTGTCATTGAAATGGTAAAATCTTCAGGGTTCATTATATAAGTATAAAACCCATCATCATTTGACAGAAATGTATGGAAATATACAGGATTTGCATTAGGATATATAATTTTGAACAACCCTTCATGTAGTTTATACATATGTATTCTCATCCAAACTAAATCTGGACTATGTGCTGTGAACGCTTATCAGTTTGTTTAACTCCTGGCTAAATACAGGGCAAATATTTGACCCGCTTGTCTGGTACTCCTCTAGATGTGGTATGCTTCTTGCAAAAAATGTTCAATCAGAGGAATCTATGAGAGCCAACTATGAAACTTAGTTCATCACCTAGCAAGAAATGAAAATACATTGCCCAAAAACTAGGAATAAACATTCGTCTGTAAGCTAATCTCTCTATGTAATAAGTAATGGCTTTCTGCTTTTAAAAATTATCTTTGAACATTAAATAGAATAATTTTATGGAACATACCATGCTGATGTCATCTAATTATTTCATATTTCGGTTTTGGTCAGTTCCTTTTTTAAAATTTAATACAACACTTTCATAATTTGAACAGAAATATTTCTAAAATGATACTGACACTAGGGTTATCAGCTCACTTTTTTTCAAGGAAATTAGTAGTCAAGGAAAAGGATACAAGGCGAGCTACTACTGATTTCAAAGGCAGTGAAATTGATTATTTGTTTTAGTCTGAAATATGAGTCAGCTACTTTAATAATGTTACTGATTTTTCCACGGATTCACAAGCATATATTGCAATGGGAAAGTTCAGTCTTCTGTATATTGCTTCTTGAATGGATTTCTCAGGTACGTAGAGTGTTTCAGCTCTAGACCTAAAGCTGACAAAAATACTGGACTGCTTGCACAAGAATGCTTTTCTAAGTATCCTCCTCTATCTAAGTCAGAAAGACAACTGGGAAGATAAAAAGTCATTCCCTTCTTGTAAATCTCTGCACTCAGTGAATCAAAGGAAGCTGAGCTTGTTTGAGATATGAAAATGAGATACAAGAAAAACAACATGGCAGCACTGGATTATATTGCTGAACTGTTCAGTATTTCTTGATGAATGAAACTATTATTCTGTAGGCTTATGAAAAAAGTCCTTCCTTTGTTGGATAGGGGGACTTTTTGTTGAAAATTCATATTCTAATATAAGGCAAAGTTGGCCAGCTGATGCTTGGCTTGTCAGCGGGGAATAACTTCTGATGATGGTGTGGATAAGATCTGGCTGACACCTCGTCCCTCTGGGAAAGAACATATTTATCTAAAGAAAAGACTTTCTGGAAGAATCATTTAGACAAAGCCTTTAAACATGTCACTCTGAGGGATCCTGCTCTAAACCTTCTCATTGCAGAACTGAATTCCCAAGTCCTAGTAAACATAACAATGTACCAACAACATGTCAAAGCAGTTATTTTTGCAGTCACATGAGGCTAGAAGTTTTCAATACTGAGTTATAGATGACCATTAAATTGCACATAGAAATAACGTTAAAACACTGATAGGAAATTCTAGAATTTGATCTTTTTGGCATTACAATAATGAACGTAAGGAGAGCATTAAAAATCAGGCCTTGTGCTGGGAACTAGCTTCTCTCAGTCCCATGTCAAACAATATACTTGACTTTTCTGGCATGTTGTTAAGTTTTCTGTCACCTATGTAGTCAGAGAAAGACTGTGACCATTCCCAGTGCTGCAGTACCACTGAATCTGAATGGGACCCTGAGAGAGAAAAAAACGGGAACTTTCCTGATCACTTCTTTTTTTTTTTCCAACTAAATGACAGAAAATTTGTTTCAAATTATGACAAAGTTCCAAGGATCCAGTGGGACATTTTAGATCATTTAAATATAGGGGGAGTTATTGCCTGTTCCCTGTATGTTTTTCTGCTTCTAATGGGTCATAAATATTAGCTTTCACTCAGCAGTGGACGTTTCTGTCTCTTGTGACTGAAATTTTACAAAGTCAGCCTCAAATGAAACAACTGAGCACAGTTAACTATTTTACAGTTTTATGGAGCATGTGGGTTCATTTAAATTTTGTGCTCACATAAATGGCTGAAGATAGGAACTTGGCTTAGCTTTTCATACTTGAAGGAAAAACAAATACAAATATAGAAAAAAAAAAGTTGTTTCACAGTTATGAACCCTCTGCATTTTTGCCTACTGGTATTAGCTTGCAATATTTTTTTCATGTGTTTTAAATATTGCTTTGAAAATACCCCTCCTTTTTTTCCACAGTATTTTGATTATAGGGGCATTTATTAAAAACAACCATGTTGTGGGAAGCCATAGCTAACAATTTATTTCTTACTCTTAAGTTAAAAATAATTTAGTTAAGTGTATCCACCTTATTTTTGAAAGCTCTCATACAGAGAGCTTAGTGTTTTATTCAATGAGCAAATCTTTCCTTTTGTTTTATACTCCTGTAGAGACTTCCTTTGCATGGTTTTCTATTTCTCAAGGACAACTGAGGGAAACTACTGCAGAAGAAAAACAATGTCACTTTAGGACAAATCATTTATCTCTGCTGCAACTTCAACAGCACTTTTTCTATGCTTATTTAATTTTGGGGGAAGGAAGTAAAACTTTTATTTTTTTTTTTACCTTTCCGCTCTCTAGAATTACACAGTGATCAGAGAGTTTAAAATTTATGAAGAATGCAAGATTAGCTGCTAAATCCATACTTAGTTGGGGTACAAAGCCTTAATTTTTAGAATTTATTCACTATTAAATACCTCATTATTTAATTGCAATCTACATTGCTCTTAGGTCATACTCACACATTGTTTTTACTTGCAGATTTTGCTCTGTGACCTGGGGCAAATCACTTAACCTCTCTGTGCTCCCAGTTACTCATCTGCAAAATGGACAAAACAGAATTAACCTAATAAAGATTCACATTTGTCTTGTGCATTATCGTTAATGTGGATGTGAATCATAATGGTGGAGTGCTTTGATGTCCCCAGATGATGCTGTAATCATTAAACTATTATTTTGTATTTGGGCAAAATAGCTGAAAATGTATCTGCATAATTTATGCAGGAGTAAACTATACATCTAAATAATTACATGCAATTGTTAAGCTTCCGGTGGCCCATGGAGAGATTTGTGAATCCGTGCCTCTGTGTAGATCACTCACAGCTTGGATCTTGCTGAGTCTGGTTGTTCCACCTAAAGGTTTTATGTTAATAGGACCTAAATCCTGCCTAAACGCATTTTGTTCCTCATCATTGACTTTCTTTAGCAGCATTAAAAAGTCTTCAGTTTAACCCATGTTGAAAAAAGATCCATGGTGGGGTAAAAGGCCAAAGGCAAAGGGCAGGCCATTCGATTTGAGAAGGGGGCAGCAGCGAGAAGGATCATGTGAACATTTTGAAAGATGTTGAACACCTTGCTGTGGGACCGAGGAGGACACAGCAACCTCCTGCTGACAACGGGCTGTGCCATTCCTCCAGCACTCACTGCTAAGGCTGAAAGCCTTCCCCACCTCCGCTTTATTCCCATGCGCGCTCGGACACAAAGGAGGGAGGGATGGGAGAGAGGCAAGCTTTCAACTCACGTACTTGAGATGAGAAAGGGGGAGCAGCCAACCATCATTAAAAGGAGTAGGGCTCAAGTATTGCTAGCCTACAGTGATACCATGACAATTTAGAGTCATCCTTCCTTCTTTCCCCTACCAGGCCGATTATTAATATTTACACTTTTATCCTAAGCAGCTACAATATTTTCATCTTGACAAACAAACTGAGAAACAGGATTCAGCCTGAGAGTTAATATTAAAACAGTAAAATAATGAGGAATATCCAGATTATCTTGAACTCTTTCTATAGTTTATTGATTTTGCTTTTACATGAGACACTACAGTGAGTTCCTTTTTGGGATGCACCCTGTCATTTTACATGAGAAGCTACGGTGCATCCCAATGACCAGAAGTCAAGAAAAGGGTCAGGAGCCCCCTTTTTTCCTCTTGGCAAATCGCTCCTGGCAAAACTCAAACAGAAGTGTAAGAAAGGTGGAAGCAGGGACAGACACACTTGGGAGGAAAATAGGGATGTTGTCCTTGCATGCAGGGATACTACTGGGAATGACAAGGCCTTTTGGAATTTAGTTTGGCAAGAGATGTCAAAAACAACAGAGGACTTATTTAAATACCTCAGCAGCAAAAGGAAGAATAGGGAAAATGTAACCCTACTGCTGAAAGAGGCCCTGGTGATGAAGGATACAGAGAAAGATGCTGCTAAGACCAGCCCTCAGAAAAATCAGGCCCGAGAGACCAGGCAGAAAATCTGAAGAAGGGAAAACTTGACATTAGAGACTCTGAAAATAGGAAATTTCCAATTGAGTGCTTTATTTATTTATTTATTTATTTATTTATTTATTTATTTATTTATTTGAAATAGGATGTAGGATGGTAATGATAGGTTTGTGGACGTGGAAGGGAAAGTTGGTTTGCTCATCTTCTGGATTCAATACAGCATCAGCAACTATTCCATCCCTGAAAGATGCTTTTTTTTTTCTTAAGTTTTCCAAAATTAGAGTCTTTTCAACTTCTTCAAGCAATCTGTTCCCAGATCTTTTACCATCTAGTCTTTAAATAGTTTGTTCTTAATATTTGAAATTTGACCAGAGAAAGAAGAGAGACATCTGTGGACACGAGAACCAATTGGTCCCTTCCATTTTGTATTTGTTCTTCATATATTTGAAGACAGATTATGTCATTTCTATAGTTAAGTGCTGCCTGGCACAGAAATACTTAAACAGAAGCCTGAACTCTAGCCAGATACTGAATCAAGTAAGCATGGGGAATAATAAAAACATCTGATTAAGCATCTGATTGGGTAGAAAATAGTACTTATAAACCACTGATTTCAGCAGCAGTTTGCCACTTCGGTTCCTAAATACCTTTGTGAATTGGACCATAATTAGCAAACAGAATTGATTGCTACCAGCCATGATTTTATGATCACATTCAGTAGCTAGTCTACAATACTTGTATAAAATTGTTCTAGTTTAGGAAATGCTCTTGCCGGAAAGCTTTTCACTGAGATATGGAAATAGGAATGATGACAGAGTGACTTCATCCAAAGTATTTCCTCCATTCAAGAGAAATAACACCAATAAAACTTTGGGACCTTTGCTGAATTCTGTGAATTTATAGACACTGGTCCTTCATGAAGGCCCTCCTTTCAGGAGTGAATTTTCAAGGAAAAGAAAAATGCTATAGTGATATTAGCAACAGAGAAGCACCGTAAAAGTGGAATGTGAAGAGTTGAAGACAGCACAGAAAACTCCAAATATTATGAAGAAGCAACAACACTTTAATGTGCACACTTCTTCAATTTTGGAGAGTGACAAGCATAAGGCACACTGGCCTTGTGTCAGGCAGAAGGTCTAATGGCTTCTCTCTCATTCTTAATTCAATCAATCATTAAACAGAGTTGTGCATATGAAATATTTTCTACTTGAGACAGAATTAATATTCCTCTCTAGAAATCTGGGAGAATTAAAAAAAAAAAGAAAGAAAAGAGAAAAAAAGATTTCAATTCCAGACCAAGGCAGAACTTAGATGTTTTGTACAAAGCAGAGAAAGATTTTTCCTACAATAGGTAATGGCTCTGGATATCTCTATTAAAATAGACTCCAATGTATCTGCTGAGTTAATTTGGGCAACACGACACTCAGGAATAAGAGAAGCCAAGTCCAGTATCTCATACTTCTTAGGGCAACACAGCTAGTCCTGACAAATTGCACTCTGTATCCACGCTTTACCCTGCAGTGGGCTTTCACAGGTTTGCATGAAGCTCAAATAGTGCTCAGTCATAGTTTTGGTAGCTTAACAAGGATTTTGCGATACATGTTATTACAGGTAGTCTCCAGTATCGCTGTTACAGCTAAAGCATGTGACATGAATACAGAGTTAGAAGTAATCATTTGATATTCTGCTCTTCTGTGGGCACTAAGATGTTGGCTGCTTCTCATCAAATACTTGTGCTTTGCTTCCAGAAATCATATGGTGCTAACGCCAAACTAAATGCACCACCTGGGCAGGATCCTCCACTTGCCAGTGGGAGAACAGTGGTGGTTCCTTGCCAATGTTGTCCACTTGACCCTGTGAACTCCAACAGTCTTTCTCACTTCTAGGAGTATTTTAGGTGTACCTGACAGAAACAACCCGCTGCCTGTAGCTATGCAACACCTCCAGACTTAACTGTTGCCCTTGAACTTCCCAGTTATTTTTTTCCTGACAGCAATCAATGAGGGAATTTCCTTCAGGAGTTAAGGCTCTTGAGCTTCTGTCATGTGTTTCTAGCCTATAATATACTTAGAAGAAGAAATTCTTGATGTGCAAGTCTGAGTCAGCGTCCGCAGTATAGCCAGAGATGCAGGCTGTTCTAGATCTTTCCTCATTGCTGATGAGTCTTGCACTGTTCCTTTCAAACCTAAGGTCTCTGCTGCGTCATAGCTTCCTCATGGTCCCAGCTACACAGAGGACAGCTACAGTGCTTTTTCCTAAAGATACCAAGACAAATTTTATAACACTTGGCGTTACCTCTCTCCTTGGATGCAAATTCTACTTGTCCACACTAATCTCTTATGCTGGTTGGAAGTGAGGTGAGCCAGAAACAGAAAGCAAAAATAGTCCATCTGCTGAAAATTATATCCATTCTTGAGTGACGTAACTCACACAGAAGGATTTGTTTCTCCTTTTTCTCTCACGCATTTAACCTTTGGTACTTCTGTTCTCTTTGGCTGTATTCGGTTCTGTTCAAGGAATGCAAATTTCTTGTTCTTTCTGAAAGTCTGAGCCTCACAGAACTGCCTCATAGCAATGATCATCTGCTCTTTTTTCATGTTATTGCAGTCTTTGTGTAATACTTTTATGTTTGATATGTTCTGACTGGTGCAGGTTAAAGCTTAAGCTATTCACTTGCAATACTCTACCTGTAAGAGCAACTTTCCTTTTCGATGTATTATAGCTAAGCATTTTGAAAGCAAGCGTGATCTATCTTTTCCTCAGTACAAATGCACAATACACATAATGCTTCTAAAAAGAGATGCTTTTTTTTTTTTTTTTTTCGGTGCTGTAGCATAAATGTTCTCCATGTGATGATGGACTGCTATTCGTCTCTTCCATGCATGTCCTCCAATCCTCCGAGGCTCTGTTCTGTTTATACAGTACAGTGAGAGGCAGAGCAGAGCTGCTTGGCGGGGGAGACCTAAAACCCTGATAGGATTTCTGCAGTCCGAATTATTAAAATTGTTTTGTAGGAGACACAAGCCTCGCAGTATATTCAGAAGAGGAGCAAAGACTAGACATTCATTAGTTTCCAGTGCTATGACTAATGATCTTTCAAGAGGCTATAGGTTCAAAGAGAATTATAGTGGAGTTTACCTGGCAAAGTCTGGGTTTGTTGAGATCTAAAGATCTGAAGTGCTATTTCTCCCCATGGTGAACATAAAAACCATGCAGGTAATCATGTGTTGAGATGTTGTGATTTATGTTCAAACAGCTTAAGTCAACTGTGGAAGAAAAGGTAATCTTTATAGATGTTTCCGTTTAGTGTTTTTGAATGTGTAAGCAAATGTGCAGACATCAAGAGTTTCAGAGAATCATTTTCTGTAAAAGAAGTCTTATTAAACATACCCCTCATTTTTTCTCTTCTCTGCTTTTCAGTGTTCTTCCCTATCCTAGGGAGGATAATCTGTCCCTCTTGTAGAAACAGTGATGTAAAAGACAGCAAAGCAAAGCTGGACATCACTGAGGAAGGCAGAAGAGCTAATTTGATTTGGAATAAAAAATGCCTGTTTTCAGTATTACTCTAATGCTTTCACCAGATATCCTCCCCTCCCTCTTGTACCCAGGCAAGTCAGTGACGTCTGTGCTTGCTTAATTATAAAGCTTCTTTATTTTCTTTATCACAAAGTAAGTCTGCTTTTTGTTTTTATAAACAAAACTACTTTTTTTTTTTTCATGAATGCCAAGAACAATGCCAATTAGCCTGTGAGTCATGGTGATCAATTGTAGCAGAAGGAAGTCAAGTCTGAAGTCATACAGCTGTTTTTGCACCTCCTGCTTTGTGCAGCTCTGTGCTGAGTTGTCCAATGCCTCCACCCTGATGAGCAATGACCTACCAGACTCTCTAAAGCTGACCGAAAGGAGAACATCCAATTATCCTGCAGAATCAGAGGTATGATATATTTATGGGTATATATAGCCCACCTTTAGCAACTTGGAGACACGTACAATATATATCATCAAGCTGTTTTTTATCCTTTTCAGTATTGGCTGGCATTTTCTGAATGGAAAGTTTTAAATGCACTCTCTTCCAAGCAGCGCAACCACAAAGCAGTTTATTTCTGCAGCAAGTATTTTTGGAAACAGAGCCCTTCCCTTTGACATTATAAACCCTTCCTTACACTAATGTTCTTTAAACACCAGAGTTATATATTGCCACTGGCTCCCTCTCTTAATTAAACTTCCAGCATTTCTAGACAATGTCCTACACTTCCCTTACTGTGTACTGCACATTCTTGCATCAGGCATTTGTACCCTTACTGGAACACTCTGCTTGCTCCAGAATTATCTGGCAGTTCTGCATCAGTCTATTTATTCCACCACGTGATTGCTTCAGTGCTGTTTGAAGCACTATTTTGGAGCCAGACATAATCACATTATACAGTTCCTCACCTTATTAACTGACAGAGAGCTGTTCCCCATTAGACAATTGATCCTGGGCAGATGAAGCCATTAAAAACAGTACTAATTAGCTGAAGAGTAGAGACAGTAATACAGGCTGCATCACTTCCTTTCATGCTTAGGGAAGTTCATGTTCCAGACAAATAATAATTGATACGTAGTCTTCCTTAATTGTGGTTGTTAACAGCCAGTATTATAATGACAGGCTGACAATCTCTGTCTAGCCTATTGTATGTTTATTTCTGAATCCAAGAACCACTGAGTAACATTTTTGGTTTAACTTCAACTCCATAGAATATATTTAAAATGTCACTATAATCAGAGTTGGGCAGCTAACCTTATGAGTTATTTCTTACATGTCTCCAGGTGTCAGCTGTTTGTCTTGGAAGACTGGGTGCCCATAATTACACAAAATTATGGCATGATACACTAGAATAAAAAAAAACAAATGGTTTGAAAAGGAATCCAAAAAAATACTGCATTAGATTCATAAGCAAGAACATTAGGCATATAACTAAAGTTCAGGGTACTAACTGTAGCCTCTAGGGTTGGAAAATCGTATAGTCTTTAAACAAAAGAATGCTTCAATCTCCATCTCCAACTTTTTTTTTTTTTTTTAATGCATACGTGCTTGAGTATATTTATGTGCATATACGTACATTCATCTATATTGCATTTATGACAGGAAATTGCTAACACTCTCTATAGCTTATAAAAACAGGTTAATTGAAATCCTCTATTTTTACTCATAATATTCAAAAATACTCCCTCTTAAGCTAAAATGCTAGATTCGGGTAGTTTTCTTTTATTTTTTTTTTAAACCTCAGGTAGTCTGGCCAACTCAAGTAGAATAGAAATTTTAGAAAAAAAAAAGAGAGTTAAACCAAAAAATCTTTCAGCACAAAGAATTGTTATTTGAAACAGAAAACATTAAAAGCTTTAGTTGATTCGATAAAATTGCTTTTGATGTTAAGCAATGTTATGAACATATGAAAACTCTGTTGAACTTCAGAATCTTCTTCTCCTTTTCCAGCTGTTTTCTTGAAAAGAAAGAATATGCACCAAAACAAAATTGAAATTCTACATCAAGAAAATCAAGTGTAATAAAAGTAATATACATGAGAGTGTAAAAGATGAAAGATAATGAAATTGTAAATATTATAACTCTGACAATAGCTGACTAAATGTATTAGGTCCTCTCACCGATTTCTTGTAGTCCTTCTCCTTACTGCTCTTTCTGTTGTCAAGACGTCCTGGATTTTTTGTTTAGGAACAATGTTCTGGATTAGTTAATTTGGATTTTACTGCTGACTGTGAGATCTTGCATAAGTCCTTGGTAGCCAAATACTCCTTGCTTTATTTATTTGGATAGCCAGTGCTGCTAAAGCCTGGCAAAGAAATTCTGACCACACTGAAGTCAGTGGAAAGGCTCCAATTAACTTTAAAGGAATGAGAATTTGCTGTTAAAACTCTAGTCTTTCGGATAGATCTAAATGAGGAGTTAAAAAAGATCCTGGCTTGCTCCTTAAGACTAAAATAACTCTTCATGTTACTAATACTGAGGCACAGGTTAAGAGACAACCTCATTACAGGCTGCAGATGTTGGTCGAACCGAAGAGCCTGACCCTCCTCAGCACCTGAGCATGTCGCAGGCTCTCGTTCATGTGGTCTTGAGCATTTGAGAGTTTGTAGGGAGGGCACAAACTTTCTATGGTGCAGACCTCAACAGGCCTGGCTCTTCTGCAGAAAAGTGAGCACCTTCCTGCCTTACTTAATTTAGCACATCTTTGAGAACTTTAACACTTTCATTTCTTGACCTTTTGGTTAATACTTTTTCCTGCCTTTTTTCACCATATAAAACTGTTCTTGAATTCAAGAATGTGAGTCAAAAAGCCAAATTGGGCTCTTTATCTGAACAAAATCTCTGTGACTGCCTCAAGTATATAAACCCTGCTGAAGCCAGTAGTCAGACTTTGGCTTCAATGGATTTTGAATTGGGTCCATATGAACCTACGATGCTAATGGAAGAAATAGCTCACCAGTGAGGAGGGAGAAGGGACATATGGGGACAAGAACAATAATTCATGATACATTCCTACAACACAGCTGCATGTGATTTATAGCATGGGATGCATCCAGGGTCCCTTTGCCTCTTAATACTGCAGGCATGCTCACTGAAATTGGTGAGCCACAGAGAATTATACTGGTTTTTTTGTTGTTGTTTGTTTGTTTTTTTCAGAGAATGCCACAAGGAAATATTTTGGAATAAGAAGGAATGTGAGAAGAGCATCTGCACATGCATGTAGTCAGACATGTGTGATCATAAGAAACAGCTATTGATTTAGGATCTAATGGCTTTGAAAAACTCCATTAATACTGATCCTTCCAGAGATCCTTGTCTTTTAACTGGGGAAACAGCACTGGAAGGAGAAAGTTCATGCACCATAAGTTTGTGCTTTATGTGTATTCACACAGAGCACACTTTCTGTTTTACATGATAAATTGAGTCTTGTGGATGTCCAATAACTTTAGAGTTATTCTTCTGTGTTTTACTTAAGTTATTCAAATTAAACCATATTATATAAGGAAAACTGCTTGCTGAAATCACGTCAGAACTTGAAGCAATATAGTACAAACTCCTCAAAGGCCAAAGTACAGGGACCTTGGGATCCAAAGAAATAGAAGATAATTGGAATTTCTCCTGATGTATGTGCAAATTAGGAAACACTTCTGGCTATTAACTAAGCAGGAAATTCAGTGTCAAATATCATCATTCAACAATCCTGCAGGAATAATGAGTTAAGCTGTGGAAGACATGGCAATCTCTGTTTACAAAAGAGACTGCAGAAGGATGGAGAAGGAAGAGAAGATGATTACTGAAGTGTAAGAGCAGTGGCTGCCATGCCAAACAGTTGGCTATGCTCATATTTGTTTGTTAGGAAGTGATACTCCCCCTCTGCAATGGTCAAATTTTAAGAGGGCCACTTAGAAATTAACACAAGTCAGGAAGAATATTTCCCTGTAAAAAAAGCTGGTTATTGCATAAATATATAAATATGTGTAAATGCGTATGATAGTGAAATGAGATAGACATTAGTGTGAAGTAGTAATAGCAATGGTAACAAATAATAATACTAGCTTTGGCAAGCTTGCAGGATCTGATTCTGTAAGTCATCTTAGTGTCATTAGGTTCACAGGAGCAATACCATTTTATACGTCTAGAAATCTGATCTATTGGCTGGATTAGATCATTTGGAGAAATCTTTGGTATATTTTAAGGCCTATTATTTTTATTTTCTCCATCCCTTACATCTGCATTATCCCTAACTGAAAGACCAAAGAGGAAAGAATTTGGAGAACTTTCAGTTTAGCACTCTGGTAAAAAAAAATATTAAAAAAGGAAGTGACTCAATGTAATTAAAATGTTTTCCAAATGATAAGGGTCGCAAAACCCCCAGACTTGTGTCTCATACATGGTCTCACTGTCTGGTCGAACTTGTAGGGTTAGTTAGTTCTTGGAAGAAGCTCATTGATTTGCCTTCACCTCCAAAATTCTCATGTTTGCTGTCTTTTTTTTTTCCCTTTCACAGTCGTTGGCCTTCTATTGTATGGTAGCATTTTTTTCTGATCCAAATCAATTGAAATAATGAACAAAGATAATCTTGAAAATAATGGGCATTCCCACCCCCAAAAAAGGTCTCACTGGATTTGGGCCCTTCACTCTTTTTTCTGATGATGGTCTTGGCATTGATGGTGTTTTCAAGCTATCAGGCTGGTCCAAGTCTTTTAGCACAACATTTCTCACTCTCTGTCCCTCACTGTTTCTCGTAGTTGTCATTCAAATAGTTCCACTAAAAGAACAAATAAATGAATGCCAAGAAAACTAGGAAGATGATATAATGAATGAGTTATAGTAAATGCCCCCAGCATAAAACAATTATGTACCTGCTATTGTCAAAAACATTCAGCATTCCCTTTGTTGAAAAGGAAACAGCTATAAATTATTCACTGGAGCACTGGAACTCTTTTCTTTCTTTCTTTTTCCTTTTTTTTAGTTGCTTCCAATTAATTCTTCCCTGAACGTCCCCAGGTATTTAGCAGAGAGTAGAAATTTGCATGCAGATTTTAGCTCTTTCTTGGATTGTCAGACTGAGGATCCAAATTAGGGAGAAAAAAAAAGTTTACCATATTTTCCTGTGTATAATCAGCACTTAATTATAAAAAATGTCATTCGGTATCAGAATAGGTTATGCATGTCTGGGGATTATACAACTGGATGTTCAACCCAAAAATCCCTTTCCACCCAATAATTCTCATTCTCCTATAATTTGCTCCTTACTTAAATATGTACTCCAGCCATATATTATCCTTCTTTCTTTAACTTTTTTTTCAGGTTTTCCAGAGTTACAGATTTTTTGAAGATACAGAAATTTTAAAGAGGTTTTCTGGAGATGCAGATTACACAACTTGAAATTGGAGATGTAATAACAAAAATGAGGTGGATTTTAATATATAGCATCCCAGATCAGCAGCTTCCTGCCAAATTATCCTTATGCCTAATTTCCCCAATTCTATGTGAACATTCAAAGTTAGCATTCTGGCCTCACTCAAGAAGCTGTGGAATGAAGGCCAAAAGGGGTTCTTGTTCTCTCTATTTTGAAAAATCCAGAGCATCTCAGCAGGGCATCTGGAATAATTCAGGAAAAATGATAAAGCATCTCATTTTATTAAAGAACACAACTGTGCTAGTTTTATTGTTGGCAGTATTTCATTTCTCTTGTAAGAGCCCTTCATTGGCAGAATAAAGCTTCAATTATCTCCTAGTAAAGCCCAGGATGTTAAAAGTAAGTCATGCCCTTTTGGTCCACAAACTGCATCTAAAGCAGAGATGAGAGGCATTGGCAAGTGGCAATAATGAACTAACCAGTCTGATTTGGAGCAAGAGATCCCCAAATAATTATGAACTGGACACCAAGTTCCAGTGCTTTATGATCGGTGTTGGCCAGTGACAGGACAAGGGGTAATGGGTGCAAGTTGAAACACAGGAAGTTTCATCTCCATGTGAGGAGGAGCTTCTTTCCTGTGAGGGTGACAGAGCCCTGTTCCAGGCTGCCCAGAGAGGTTGTGGAGTCTCCTTCTCTGCAGATCTTCCAAACCCACCTGGATGCCACCCTGTGCCACGTGCTCTAGGTGTCCCTGCTGGAGCAGAGGGGTTGGACTAGATGGTCTCTAGAGGTCCCTTCCAACCTTAAGCATTCTGTGATTCTATGATTCTATGATTACCTGAAAAATATTTGTCCAGTCTTACTCACTGTTCCTAATCATCAAAATGCAGAAAAGACTTACAGTGAGTCACTAAAATTATCTAAATAAATAATTTGAATACAGTCACTAAGTATACTTCTCCATGAATAATAAAACAGATTAATTTCACTAGGATCTCAGGTATTCAGAAGGCCAAATGGGTGAATGATTTTGGCTGAAAACAGAGGAATTTTTAAGCATTTACTTATTCATTTAACTGAGAATTCTCGTCAGCATAAACAGATGTAATACCTGACAGTTAAGATTGAGAAGTAAAGTAAGAAATTTTTGTATTTCCAGAAATGAAGCAGTTTATTTATTACCTTAAGCTACTATTCAGTTCCTAAAAATGTATACACTGTAATTGGTTAGCAGAATCGTCAATGTACTTCTCAAGACTCCTCATGAGCTGTGTATGGTCTCATAAGAAAACAAAAATTAGGACACCAGGCTTTTTGAGTGAGGCTAAGTTCAAGTTTGTGTGTATGCAAGAATGCTCTGGGAGCTCTACACACACTTATTAATATAAAAGCTGATGCTCTGTTTAGTCATGGGTTGGCCCCTTGACCCTTTGCTTCTTTATATCTTCGTAAGGATGCCTCCATGTGAGTTTTGTAACCATTAAATGTAATTAATAGCAGCACACTGCTAGAAAGTCAGGCATAATTGATTTCTTGTTTTTTCTGTGCTAAAGATCAAGGGGCTATATCCTTCTTCCACCATTATACATGCAGAGCAAGAGGAGAATGGACCCTCTGGGACAAGGCTAATATCCTGTATCACTGCTGTCTACCAGATCAAAAAAGCCTAATACAAAAAGCTTTCTACCCCTACTCAAGCTGTGAAAAAGCTCATGTAGCAGAGGCTGCAAAATGAGCAACTTTGATTACGTAGTCCCCATCATGAGTAAGGCTATAAGTTGGCAAATTGAATTTCTGAACAAGATCTATTCATCAAATAAATCTGAATAGCGAGTGTTTTCAAGAAGATTACAACCTGTTTGGGGGCAGTAGGAAAAGATGTTGGTGTCGAGGGAGAGGTTTTTCTCTTCACTATATCAGTTACTTGTAAAAATCAGAGCTAAGTGATTTTTTTAATGAATATTAAATCAAATGAATTTCAGGAGGACCATGAGTATTTAGAAACTGAAGAGGCTGAACAGTTTGGGGGCCAGAAGCAGATGACATTTTGTTTTAATGGCTTCAAAAATGAGAAGATGAAATGATTCATTTTGAAAATATCAGAACAAAACCTTCTTGTTTTTTTCCATCAAAATGAAATTTTCTACTTTAGTATTGATCTGAAAGTAAATAAAAAGACATATGCTTTATTTCAGTGAGGTCGAAGTTGCAGAAGAGAAAGGTAGGCCCTATTTCAAATTGTCAATTTTAAAAAAATCTAGGATGTTTCATGGTTTTAAAAATATATTATGACATTGATGCATCTTCATCTGTTTACAGTACCCAGTGTCAGTTTTTTAATCTGTCTGTAACCATGAAAAAGCACCTCTTCATTTGATACAAAGCCTTTTGAAAGATCTTATTAGCCAATATATTTCTTCTAGTGCGGCAAAATTTACAAATTTCAGGTTTTCTAACAGCTAAGCAAAACAAATCACTCTGACCAGGAAAAATGATGAAGAAATAGTCACAGTAGAAGCCATCCTTTCCCCGTCCTCTATGTCTCATTGGTGAGAACAGAACAGTATTCCTAGCAGGAAGGGAATTGCAGGGTACAGCAATACCCTAGATCAGACCTATGATTTATATGGAGTGGAAGTTTGCAGTGCTTTTCCTATTGGACTCTGCAATGTCACAGAGAACAGACACGATGGCAGTGAACTTTCTTCTGCGACAATAGGTACCAGAAAGGAAGAAGAATTTGGGGATCAGATGAGTGTTAATTTTATGTGAATCTTGGAATATCATAGAGAATCAGTGAATATTTAAGATATACTAAAGATAAGCTTTTACAAAAGGTGAAAATGTTTCTACTCGGGGAAAGCAGTTTAGTATAAAGGAATATAAATTTCCTGTTTTCAGCTTTTCATAAAGATGAAGGTTAAATCCAGTCTGTACTGAAACATGAGTTGTTTTTTGTCTGAAACAGGTAGAACACTACTTTAGTGTGAAGACAATACACTGTAGTAACAGATTTCTGGTTGGACTTGGATTGTAGAAATTAAAGGTTAAACTCCAAAGAGGATATAAATGCTGCAGTGCTGAGAATTACACCAGTTCCATGTAGGTCTTACTGTTTTCCCAGGCACCCTGTAGAGAAGACTGACTGATTTAGCAAATGATCTATTGAAAAAACATCAAAATGCAAGTAAAACAAATGAGGAGCCGCGTAAATGTCATCAGTAGGAATAATCATGTCTGTTCTTTTTCCTCAGGGCTGGTGTCCAGCACTCCTTGACATAACCTTCCATACTTCCTCAGTATTTCCTAATGACTGGACTGAAAATTACTCTTTTTTTTTCTTTTTTTTTTTTACTTTTTTTTTTTTTTGAAACTCATATGTTCCTGTGAGCTTCAAACTGATTAGGTTCATGCATATTGCAAAGCTTGAGCTCAGGATAGGTTAGCTCTTATTTGCGTCAACGAAATTCTATGCAAGATTTCCCCGTACACGCGAGCGCTTCTTTACAATGATTGGTCAAGACCCCGCGTCCATGCGTCTAACTATACAGTGTGATAGGCTAACTAACAGAGGCTAACTAACAGTGCCCACGTGTCCTCACATTTAACGACCGTCCCCCTCTACTTGTTTGTCTCAACTCTTTGCCTCCTTATCTGACTCTCCGCAAGATCTCCTTATCTCTTAGTCAGCAGTCCTTCCACCCTTTCAGCTAGGCCTGGCGCCCTTCTGCCCTTTCATCTAGGTCTGGCGCCCTTCTGCCCTTATCTGGCTTGCTCACAGCATGACCACTGGCCACAGATTTCTCCACAGACTTGGATTGTAGAAATTAAAGGTTAAACTCCAAAGAGGATATAAATGCTGCAGTGCTGAGAATTACACCAGTTCCATGTAGGTCTTACTGTTTTCCCAGGCACCCTGTAGAGAAGACTGACTGATTTAGCAGATGATCTATTGAAAAAACATCAAAATGCAAGTAAAACAAATGAGGAGCCACGTAAATGTCATCAGTAGGAATAATCATGTCTGTTCTTTTTCCTCAGGGCTGGTGTCCAGCACTCCTTGACATAACCTTCCATACTTCCTCAGTATTTCCTAATGACTGGACTGAAAATTACTCTTTTTTTTTCTTTTTTTTTTTTACTTTTTTTTTTTTTTTTGAAACTCATATGTTCCTGTGAGGTTCAAACTGAGGGATATGGAAATGAGGGAAAACTCTTAAGTATGGTCATCTTCTATTATAGACAACAGGTCTTATTATACTTGCAGTAATGTATCAAATTCCATTTTCAAAGACATATGTTGTATTTTATTGCCACTATTCCAATACAGACTGATATTAGGGATGAATATTAAGCAAATTGCCTTAAATTTTTGAACTTTCTTCATTCTAATCTAAACTTATTCCTGATCAGTTTGTATCCATTTTCTTTATGACAACTGCCTTCACTTTGAATAGTTGTTTCCCTCATTCGATGTTTAGATTTATTACACATTCATAAACATAAATCATATTCTTCCTCAGCCCTGATTCTTGTAGGCCAAACAAGTCAAATTTCTTTAATTTTTCCAAGTAAGACAGGATATACTGGCTGTTCTAATGCATTTTGAGTGTACCTATTCCAGTTATAATTAACCATTTAGAAATCAATGTCATATTCCAACCAATACTCTGAGAATCCAAAAATAAAGATTGAGGGGTGTCTACTTTGTCTCTGGAATTTTGCTAGCTTAAATGCTTTTAACTGGTTTAAAAGGTTTACTTACACTTTTATGATTGTCTTCTGTGGACAGAGCTTTACTCCGACACGTCTGTGAGACAGATTTCCTGTCTGACACTGAGGACGGCTTTTTGCAACCACTTTAGCAAATCGCTAAAAGCTCATTAAGTTGCTAATTGAATCCAATTCATAATATAAAAATCCTCTGTTTTCACTTCTGTTTCAGCCAAATAGAACTTCAGCTTTTCCTGCTTTCAGATTAAAAATGCCTAGTCACTGAATCATCATTAGAGAGGCAATAGGGAGGGCACAGTTTTTCATTGCATCCCACGGACTATGCTGGAAGGAACAACCGCTTCAGAAGGTAAAATCTTTTGACTATCTGTGAAGAGGTAAGTACAGAAAGAACATCAAGCCAAGCTATTCCTGAAGCAACATAGCTACTTATTTGCTGAGAGGTGGAAATAATTTAGCATAGTACATGTTGCAGAAGGTCCTTAATTGATACAGAAGCAATATACCTCAGTGCCACAGTTCAGTCTCACCGTCTAAGCCAAGATAATGTGATTTATTTCTTGTGTTATTTATCTACTGAGTTTTCCGCCTTATTGGCTGGGGAATACAGTATTGAAATAAGGCTTTGAGAACAAAAGGCTTGAACGTAATACTGGGGGGGAAGTAAAAGGGACAAACCTGAAACTCTTGAAGATATCTTCAAAAATCCTTATGAAACATTTTAATCCTTCTGGCACCTCTTCGTATTTTTTGATAACTATGTATGTCTTTCTTTTCACAGCTCATTCCTGATATTTTAGCACATTAGTGAGTTTCTATTTTGTTATTAACGCACACAAAGTACCTCTCTGCATTGAAGATTTTTGTTCTCAAATTTGGAAGGTAATGCACCCCATGCTCACAACATGGCTAATAACACTTACCAGCAAGGATGCACGCTGGGGAAAGGAAGACCATGCATCCTAGCTTGCTGTTAGGTACTGTCTTGTATACTGATTGATGAGAAACATTGGAAAAAAATAAAAAAGAAAGAAAATTAGTACTCTTCTTTTTAGTTAGATATTCAGACAATAAAAATATTTTCATTCTGAAAAATAAATGCTTGCAACATTGATTCAAGCTCTAATTTACATCCAACTAGTTCTGCTGATGTTGAAAATAAGGTTCCCTGTTACCAGGGTATAGAACTTTTATACATATATATATTTAAAATATGCATTTTTTGTTTGATATACAAAAATCTTTATACCAAATAAAACACAGTTGCATCAGAGAAAATAAAACATACCTTTCCATTCTGGATAATTAACAAAAAGTTTGTTTCGAAATTTTGACTGCAATCTCCAGATCTATTCATCTTTTAAAGTAAATACAAAAATTATTTTACATTTCTTCATCTCCAGCTGTGATATATTTTATGACAACTGTTATTCTGATCTTATTTGTTGTGCTGTAAATTAAGTTAACGTAGTTAGACAAAATAAGCCATTCCATCAAAGGAATATAACTATAGGAAATAACACTGCAACATTGCAGTAACAATATAGGAAGTCTCAATGACAAAACTTATCGAAGGGACAGGTGTTTTAATTTTAAAACAAAATGGAAACAAATGATCAAGGAGTTTTGTTCGTCCCCTACTGATGAACACACTCCCTGGCTGATGAACACACTCCCCTGTTCTGATACGCACACACTCTCAAACATCACCATATTGGTGTTGAGGTGGCCTGCCCAGGATGACACAGGAGAAGGGACATCAGTTTTTGTGTTGTCCTCTCAGTGCTCATGAGTTCTTATGTTGGTAACCATACACTTGCTTTGGATGTGGCTTTTTGTACCCATTATTCCTCTCTCTGGTCCTGTACCACCATTGGGATTTACCCAAGTCCTTTATTGGACTCCGTGCCTTGTGAAGCTGAATTTCTATGATGTGCTCTAGGATCTTGGTGACCTGTCAATCTAGATACCATCCGTGCATTTTATTCTGGTAGCCCTTTCGCTGTTTTTGTCTTGCTGGTGCTTTCACATTCACGTACTCCCAGTCATGGTTCATTTGTACCAGTCTTAACACTGTAACAGCACCAAACTAGTTACACCTATTCTTTCTGCTGGTTGAGCTACATAAATTCATATAACTTGAATGCTAAATTAATTACTGCTAGACCTTTTGTCAGTCTTAATGCATTTGTATTTAGAATCCAGATACAATAATTAATACTTGACCCTTCTTTCTCAGTAGCTAGCCTTGAGGCTACATGATTATCAGAATTGCAGTCAAATGATCAGCAAAATGTAGTTGACTACAAAATGCAAGAAATATGCAAAGATGATTTTGCACAAATGCTAGAGGAGGCTGAACATTTTTACATGTTTTATTTATTTATTTTCAATCTAGAATCCTACATGATTCAGAGTGAAAACCTATCTATCTATCTGATGCATCTTTGGGTATTTTTGGATGTTTCTGCAAATAGGGCATTTTTTTTGCTTATTATTTCAGTTTTATCCTTAAATAGGACAGCATGACCAGTATGCTTCAAAGAAGCTTTATTGTAAATGAGAAATGGAACTCTAAATCTATTTCAGAAAGTTCATTCAGAACAAATCCCATACTCAATTCATGTTCAGATTTTGCCTGTCCTTACAGAATGCAAATAACAAAGACGAAAAGAGGAAACAGTAAGACTTCAAAAAATCCTCTCTCTCTCCTTCAATTCTTTTCCATTGCCAAAAATCTGAGTAATTATTCAGACCATATAATCCCATAATAGCAGGGCTTCACGATCCAAGCATCCCCCAGGACAAATCACCTCTGAGAGTTGTCATTTTTTAAAAGTTAATAAGACAGAAACCATGACTGACAACCTCTCTTTGTATATACCAGTGATCAGGAATCAATGGCTATACATAACAAAACTGTTATTTAAAGAACTGTAAGAGCACAGGCTCAATACTTGTTGCACCATGGGCATCTTCTGTAAATCTGAATAAGTGGAATAGAATAAGTAAAATTATAACAATAAAAAAGTTTGAAGCAACAGTTCCAATAAATCCTTCAGTCCCACTTAAGATTCAAGGCTCAATATCTTTATTTCAGTTTTATATCTAAAATCAGCTATCAAGCACATGACCAAATCTGTCATGGTATAGATACCCACCCACCCACAGATATATATATGGATAGATACATATACACAAACCTATGCTTACATTATTTTTAAATAAGGTATTTTTAATAATTGTCTCTGTGCCTAATACAGATTTATACAGATTTAATCTGTGTACAGAGGTATACTGATTTTATGGTTTTATTTTATTATATCATTTAAGTGGCTGTATATATTAATCGAATACCAAGCCTTTTTATTTATTGCTAAATTGATTACTATTATTTAATAGGCTGTCATGTTCATTTTTTGGAAATGTTTGAAAAACATTCAATGGTAATTTAAAATCAATTAGATGCATAAAGAAGAATTATTCTGTTTTCTCTAGAAAATAAAGTTCTGTGACCATGAAAATGCATCATGTTTTAGAATTAAAATCTATTCTGCTAAAAATAATGCTAAGCACATAAGCAGAGAAAAAGTCTCTGACTAAGAATAATTTTATAATTTTATTTTATTGAGGGACTCCTCTTAGCTCTGTAGTGAAAACTCAAATGACAGAACATAAGAACTGTGTTCATACTTCTTTCTGGGTATACAATCTTCAGAAACGCAGATTACTTTAACAAAAAGGCCTGTCTTTTGTTATGTGGCTTCCAGAGGCTTATATTATTTGCACATGTGATGCAATCTATTACAACTAGGTGATCATAAATTGCAACTGGAAACACCTAGTTTTAGTATCGCCTGTCCTATAAGCAGAGGATATCTGATCTGAATGTTTGTTTGCATTTTGAAGCAGCAGATATCTATGAAAATAAAAAAAAAAAACTTTTATTTACAAATCTCTTCATGCAGTTTACAATTAAGAATGCTTTTGTTTAAAGGATTTCTCAATAAAAAAAATGGCCATAACTATCTCAGAAATAGGTGTAGTATAAAAATGATAGAAGTAAAATCAGGCCAAATTAAATATAATTGGAGCGAGGCTTCCCTTCCTTCTCTTTTCAAAAAAGTGGCTGTACTGACCCACAGATTCCTTTAGCGTTCTGCATTTTTTTTCAGAGGGACCTAGAGAGGTTGGAGAGTTGAGCAGTGAGGAACCTCATGAAGTTCAACAAGGCCAGCTGCAGGGTCCTGCATCCGAGGAAGAATGACTCCAGGTACCAGTACAGATTAGGAATTGACCTGCTGGAAAGCAGCTCCATGGAGAGGGATTTGAAGTCCTGGTTGACAACAAGTTAACCATGAGGCAGGAATATGCTCTCGTGGCCAGGAAGGCCAATGGGATCCCGGCCTGCATCAGGAGGAGCGTTGCCAGCAGGTTGAGGAAGGGGATCCTCCCCCTCTACTCAGCTCTGATGAGGCCACACCTGGAGTATTGGGTGCAGTTCTGGGCTCCCCAGTACAAGAGGGATGTGGAGCTTCTTGAGAGGGTCTAGTGTAGAGCAATGAAGGTGATTAAGGAACTGGAGCCTCTATTATATGAGGAAAGACTAAGCAAGCTGGGCCTTTTTAGCCTGGACGAGAGGAGCCTGAGAGGGGATCTTAACAAATACCTGAGGGGAGAATGCAGGGAGGATGGGGCCAAGCTCTTCTCGGTGCTGGCCAGTGACAGAAAAAGGGGTAATGGATACAAATTAAAACACAGGAAGTTTAAACTTCATATGAGGAAGAACTTTACTGTGAGGGTGACAGAGCCCTAGAACAGGCTGCCCAGAGAGGCTGTGGAGTCTCCTTCTCTGGAGATCATCCACCTGGATGCCACCCTGTGCCACGTGCTCTGGGTGTCCCTGCTGGAGCAGGGGGGTTGGACTAGATGATCTCTAGAGGCCCTTTCCAACCTTAACCATTCTGTGATTCTGAGTACACAAGTTATCCAAAATAGAGTATCTGTACCATGATCTGATCTTACTTATCTATCTTGATAAACTATTACTCCAGATTTCCGGAATTATCCATAAAATCCATCTCCAGACTTGAGATTTAGACTGTTAAAATAAACCAGTGTTGAGATATTTCCACACTATAAAAACACAAGTTTATTCAGCTATTGGTACACAGCAGCATGTGTGTGCAAAGCAGTATGTGCATTTAATAGGATACACATCTATAAATACTTCAAATATAAATAGAATAAAAATGCTTATATTCTTAGATTAAATCTACATTAAATGGAATCAGAGTTGAGAGGCTGTATCAGTAAGCTAAAGTGAAATATATTATAGAGATGTTACAATTATTCGAGGAAAAAAAAAGGATAAATTCTGGAAATTTAGTTTCTAGGCAAATCTTAATGGAATTCTAAAACATAGAGGGACACAGCTAATGCATTCAGATAACCTTAACTCTGCCCATTAGTGATTCTTTTAAACAATCAGGCAATTATATTCTTGTAAGTGTTTTTGCACAGTCCAATTAGATGAAACTATTCCTGTTAGAGTGTTTTCATTTTTATTTTCTCTTATAGTATCACTATAGTGTGAAATTAATGTTCCCTGGATCTCTCTGAATCTTAGGTCTTGTTTACACTAGGGAAAGCTTTTTTTTTTTTTTTTCTTTTTAAAATCTCTATTGATGACACCGATTCAACTGAACAAATGCTGGCAGCATTGACAAAAGTCTTAGATAGCTTGCTGACTGCCAACATCATTTCAGTGCTGCCTTAGTTAGGCTTCCTCCCAGCTGGGATAGATGGCATGGTGTTGAAAAGGGTGTTTATTGTCTAGATCAGAGCTCTCTACTCTGCTACATTTAATTGCTGCAAGATGTCCTTTTCAGATAGGTGTCTTCAAAGGTGATGTCAGACTAATGTTAGACAGTGATGTGTCGGAGACAATTTGAATAGTTTGGGCAACACAAGAAAGAAAAACCTCTGCGTGTCTGAGTCTTTGGAAGTCTGAGGGCTAAGTATGCACTCTGGAAAGGAATATAACAATTTGCCGATCTCTCTTTTTCTTGGCATTATATTAACCTTTTAAGTAATCAGTTAAGACTTCATATTAAAGGAAATGACATAATTCCTGTTCAGACTATTATGTGCACTAAAAATGAATGGTATTTGGCTTTTATTTGGGCATGATGCAAAATCATTCTGATACTTAGTCATGGGCAAAGTAGATATTTAGCAGGATCACCTTAGGAAATAACTACGCCGTCTCCTAGAAGCAGTTTGGTGCAACTGCTCCCGCAGCCACCCATATTTCCCTCCCACACTGCATCCCACACCTCAGCGCCTAGGAGCCATGCCACCTAAAACTGAATTGGCAGTTGGCCCTTACATCTCTTTCTTAGATCCTCCATCCACTTAAATTTTATCCAGAAGTTCTTCTCCATTTGCACAGAAAATCCAGTTTGTGTTAGTTCCTTGCCCTTGGTTCTGTCCCAGGTCTGATTATGTTGAATAGGCAGCACATTTCCACATAGGAAAGTGAACAGATAAATTAAATGGTCAGCCATATCAGTCTTTCCAAAATTAAATATGAATAATTCTGTAAATAAAAAAGGAAAAATAACCCAATGATTTCTTGATTTTCTAGGATCAAATTTGAAATGCATTTATGAATGTATGAAACCTATCTTTTGGGATATTTTCACTCCTTGGGTTGATGGGGCATAGGAATAGATGTTTGATAGCTATCATGTGGTGAACGCCAAAACTCAAAGTACTCCTAGAAAAGTTTTCATCCAGGTATTTCTATCCAGGTATTTTCCAAGCACTCGAGGTTTTAAAAATACTACTTTTATATGATATAGACCAGATTTTGATATTGTTAACTGTACTTAGAAGTCTCTAAGTTCATTTTGTCCTATAGACAAATTTAATTTGGCTGCCCATGGAGTGATGCAAGTGGCTACATCATAATAAAACTAACAGTAAAAATTCTTTCAACTGTTTGAAAGTCCACTTTCCTAAGCAAAGGTAAAAGACTGAATCTCTCTTTTTTTTTCCAGCCTATAAAATTAATGATAGTAATTTAACAAAATGTTCTATGAATAATAGATGTAATTAAGTGGATTTGTGTTCTATCTCCATGCACTTTGACCATAATTGTCTTGATGTCTCCTCATGTCCCTTATGACCTCAGTTCCCTTTCCCCGACTGAATCTCCAGATTTTCTCCATATGCCGTGTAGTGTGTCACAGTATTCTCATCTCTGTGGCATGTTGCTGCCTAAACAAGAGGGAGAACAATCCATGCTGATTTTGAATTACTTTGTGTTGATTGCCCAGTTTTGCTGATTGGTCAAACATAATAGATAACCCTTGAGTTCACAGTTATTTTCTCATGCTGGGAAGTTTAGGTCTCTTTCCTACACTGATACTGTTTTTTGGCAGGGCTTGTATAAGATTCACATCTTGGAAATTTCTAATACCAAACAGCCAATGAATAGAAAAAAAAGTGATTGAACTGACAGAAAGTCATCTGAAGGCCAGAGTGCTGGAGAGGCATTGGGGTTGTTCTCCCTGTGCTTTTGAGCACATCCTTACTTCCTGTTTGAGGTTACAGGGTACAGTTTCACATTAGGTTAAAGCAATTAAACCCAAAATGACATTGTAAAGGGTGAGCTTGTTACTGACTATTGTTCTTACTACTGCCTTGAGCCCAAACTGGTAGTCAGGTGGTAGGGAAGAGCAGATCACCTGGAAAATAATCTTTAGAAAAATAAAAAATAAAAAAAAAAAAGAAAGAAAATGGACATATAGGTTACAGATTACATAGCATGCCCCTGATTTTCTCTTTTCATGGCCTTATACTTGAAATTGCGCCTTGGTGTGTCTCATAAAGCACTCTTGGAGATGCAGTTGCTAAGTGGGGAGAGCTTTCCAGTGGAAGCTACTGTTTCTCAGCTCCTCGTCCTTTCTGGAGTGCTCACACCAAGTCATCAGGCAGCAAGAGATACTACATATATGCTGTATATACACCTGAATTGCAGTGGGTAAGAATTGGTAGAATTGATATGTAGCCCATAAGGATTTTTCCTTTAACACTTTTTTTTCTTCTTATGAAACACAAAAGGGCAAAAATAGTGCCTGTCTTTTCTGAATATACAATCATGAGTCCTGCATTTAACAGAAATTAAATGAAACAAGTTCCAGGCCTGGAGGGATGCCAGCACCCCTCTTCCTAAGGTAATCAGTGCCAAAGGATGCTCGAGTGGCAGGAGGGACCTCTAGCAGGGGTGAAGTTGAGAGAGGGAAATGGTAGGAGAGATGGTAGGACAGAAAGGAAGGGGTGTCAGTTGGTTGGTCAAATAATTTGGAGGCTTAACCAGAAGAAAATGAGTCTCCTAAGTTTTATTCCTGATACCAGAAATGTTTTTGTGTTTTATGTATAATAGACTTTTGGATGACAATGGTTTCTGAATTGTAGCTCCTTATTGAAATGTTTATTTCTTTGTATATTTGAAAAAAAATATATTATCCAAGAAAAATTACAATTCAGTTAAACTAATTACTTAAGAGAAGATATAGTAAATGAATCCTATCTTTTGGTTTGATGGACTTACCTATTATGTTATAATAGAAGAGCAACTGAGTGGAGTATACAGAACAATGAATGTTTCCAGTATTTGTGATAAGATATCCAAAGGAAGAATTTAGCTTATCTGGTTGACTAGGCCTCTTTGTTATATAGGCCAATGAGGCAGTATGTCATGGTCTATCTATAGTTTCCGACTGTGTGCAGTGACTGCATAGGATAAGGAATGTTCTAGTGTGTTATATATTGCATATATATTGAGTATATATTGCATATGTATTTCCTGAGTCCAGTCCATTTCCTGAGTATGGACTGTTTATAACTGTGCTGCACTTTCTGTGAAAGTTGACCATAAGCAGACTGGTTTCATAAAGGAGTTTGATATCTGTCTCTTTTTCTGTGTTTTTTTTGAAAATAGATATTTTTAAAGGCTTTATGTTTTCTCTTCCCCATGGAAAGATTTGTATTGTGTTTGTGTTTGTTTGTGTTTGTATTGTGTCTGAGGTTTTCTTTAACAGTGGCAACCAAAAAGAAGAAAAGAAAAAGGCAATGGAGCTCTCCTATCAGCTGCCTTCGTTTCTTATTTAAAAATGTTAAGAAATATCTAAAGTTACTCTCACAATCCTTTTTAACAAAGTGAAAAAAAATATTTCTTCATAAAAAGAGAATTAAAGACTGATTGTGTCATAAATTAATAGATTATCTGCAGATTCTTGTTACTAAAAAGAACCTCAAAGTCTAACAAACTGCATAAAATCTCTGGAGAATTTAATTGGTCTTCGGGGGTATTTCTGCATGAAATTGAAACACCTGTGTCTTACAAAGGTGTTCAGAAATTCTTGAACGAGTTTGGAATAACATTTTCAGAATGTATAGTGCTTAGCAGGTGCTAATTGAGGCATGTTATAGAGCACAGGTATTAGTTTGAACACTGTTCACCTTGTTTGTTCATTAAAATAACTCATTAAAAGCCAAGGAATGGGAATTGCATGCTGCTAAAACTGGAGTTAAGGCCTAATGAATTCTGCATATGCGTAATATCCTAGAACTTTTTCTTTCTAATCTATGCTCCAACCAACGACTTGCAGATGTTTTATATGATCCGATCATGTTTGGAAACCAAAAGTAACTGCTCTGTCTTGTTAGAACTTCAAAGTCAGATGTTTTCCTTGCTTGCATTGTTATTAAATCTAAAGAGGAAGTGCATGTTAAGAGATTTGACAATGATATTTTATTGCAACTTACAAATATAACCTCTCCAAACATATATGTATACATACATATCCACTAATTAAACTTGGAGAGTAGAAACATGGAGTTTTGTACTCAGATTTACTGGTTTTAATCTGAGCAAAGGTAGTAATCTTTGAAAATAACATGAGTTATTACATTGGCCATTTCTTTTTTATACTCAGAGATGCAGAATTACTAACATACATACTTCAAATAAGAGAAACTGGAAGACGAAAGCTGTTTTAACCTCAGCTCAGCCACTATGTACCCTCTTAAAGTCCATTCATTTTTCTGTGCTTCTTCTTTTTTGACCACTGTATTTATTTAGATTATAAGCTTTTTGGGAAAAGACCATTTTTGGGAAAAGACCATTTTTATGTATTTAGCACAGTATGGCATAAGTTCTTGGTTCTTTAGCATAGTACTGCTCAGAATGGTCAATGCAAGACTTAATGGCCAAAATAACCCTTGTAAGTGACACGTTAATTGGAATATGAAGCTGAAAGCTCAAGACCTAAGATATAAAATTTTCCTGATAAGCTCTTTCTTACTACTCCACCTCCTCTGAGACTAGCCACTGAATCTGTTGTTCAAGTGTAAGAGGGCTATATAAATCTAATGCTGAGTAATAATCAATGCCAACGACCAATTTGCCTTGTGGAGCATGGATCCAAAGCCTGTCTGATAAACATCTTATTTTATATCTACTGTGTCCTATGAGTATTTACATACCACTAAGTGAAAGAAGGCCAAGGAGCAATCCCCAGCACTGAAAAGAAATGGTACTGACTGGATTGTGGCTATCGTGCCTAGAATCAGCTCTCACTAGTGCAAATGGGCCATATTTGTGCTACAAGGTATGTAGGACTGTGTCTCATCCGGGTCCATAGTGATACTTCTCTTACCCTAAGAAATAATTATCATTTCCTGGATAGGTATGATTTCAGTTCAGAATACCTGAAATGGTGTGAGGTTCTTCTGTAAGATCACATTAGAGCCAGTGTTTAGAATGAAACTAGGGGTATGATGTGTTACGTGGGAATGTGTGAAGGTAGAAAGGCTGGTATTAAGTGATGGAGAAGGCATTGGGGGAGAGGAATGAAATCTGGTGCAATGTTTCATACCCACTTTTAGGAGAAGTTTCTGGCATGAATTATCCTCCCATGGAAAAAAATGCTATCACCGCCTCTGATGTGGTAGATATACTCTAAGAATGCTAAATGTCTCTTGACAGCGCATATATGTTCCTTAAGTACATGTATGGTGCAAACCACTGTAGTCCCACTCACTTGCATCTAAAAGCATGGCCACCAGATTCCCAGTTCTTCATCCTTTAGTAGATTATTCTAACTACTTGCTTATGGACCAGCCACCATCGTGTCATTTGTCTTCCTGGTGCAAGAAGGTTGCATTTTATCCTGCACTGTGGCCCAGTTTTATGCAGTGTGTGTGCATGTGTGCATACGTGTGAACGTGAGTGCACGCTGGGGAATCTTCTCTGATATCCCCTTTCTCCAGAAACTACTCAGTATCTTGAAAGGTAGGGCAGTCTCCTGACTTGTTGGGCAGACGAATAGAATTCCCATTCTATTAGGAGTAGGGACACCTAGGTTTGATCTCTGAATGAGATGACTGTGTTGCTGGTTTCATATATTTACTAGGTGCGCTACATGTTCTGAACACCGAACTAACTTCAATATATGTTTTCTAAAACATATACATGTATTTTTAGTTATTTTTATTTATTCGTTTCATCTTTGAATGGCTGCATTTTTTTAGTGATATTGACTACAGGAATTTAAAGTTTTATTTTAAACAAAATACTGAAAGCTCACAATCTTGAGTTCCCAAAAGAAGATGTATGAAAAAAGGGACCAACTTCTGAACACAGCATTTACTGTCATTTTCCTAACGTCATCCCAGGTTGTCAAGGTATTTCAGAATCAGCTTTCTGTCCTAGAGATACTTACTTTTGAATGCAATATTTTAGTGTTTCAAACAAAGAATACCTAAATTTTTTCTAAAACTAGGAAAGTTTTTGAGGATGAAGGGAGAATAGCTGTCTGAGTGGGTCATATATAGCCCAGTGATATGGAGGAAACGCTCATATAATTTAAAAAAAAACAGCAAAATAAAGCTGGACGTTATAGGACAGAACAGGACATCTTAGAAATAAGGCTCATTTTGTGGAAATTATTTTTAAGGGGAAAAATAGTTATTTGAAAGATAAATAATTTTTAATACAAATGTTGACTCATGCTGCTTCTTGCCAAATACGCTCTGCATTTTTTTTTTGCAGATTTTTGATGTAGGATTTATTTTCTTTAATGCACAATGCTGCTGCGACACAACCAAGAAATGTAAGGTTTACTCTTAGGAAAACTCCAGCTTTGAGATTGTTAACATTCATTCAGCTCATTTCAACTCATGACATTTATCTTTTCTCTTGTCTCCAAGAGTTGTTTATCATGGTAATGCTCATTCCACTAGGCTATTCCTCATAATGCAAAACAAATTATACTTGTTATAGTATTAATCTTGCACAAACTTTTTGTAATTACTAAAAACTCTACATATGTGAGTGAGGAAACTATGCTCCAATTGCTCAAAAGATGTTTTGAGACAGGGATACATTATTTCTATAGATATATATTTAAAATTTAATTTATCATATCATGCTTTTCATTAAAAAATGCACACACTTTTAACAAGGAAACAGTAATTGAGAATTATTTATAAAAAAATGTTACAATATCTGTGCCTAAGCTTCCCCTTTCTATAAAGTGAAAACTATGACATTCATTCCTTTCCAACTAATTTGAGATCTACAGATTAGAAATGGTAGCTGAGGATTTGCTGTTCCTGGTGAGTTCAGGGAGGTCCAGCCTCTATCATACAATATTACAATAAAACAGCCTACTCAGCATACCAGTCTATTTGCAACTTTGATTGGCCTTTCATTTTCTGGTGTCTGTTTTGCTTTTCAGGACCTTCGGCAGCACATATAACGTCTATTGGGAGCAGTGTTCAAAGATGTTTGACGGTTACTCTGTGTAAGGTAGCCTGAGCTGGGCTTTCACCAGTCTAATAAAGCTTTCAGTGGTCTTTTATTATCATTCTTGGCTTTATTGGTCTTTTATCTGACTATTGGTTTGGGCTTTCTTTTGATTGACTGTGCCTGTATTGGGAATGCCATGTCAGCTAAAACACTCCACGCTTTTTAATTGTAACGTTGCCTTTCAGGGAATAGAGTTTCCAGAGACCTAGTCAGATGCTGTTTTAGTGGCATTCAAAACTTTGCTGTAAAAAGCTCCATGCCAATGATGCCTCATGACATTTTTGTACAAAAAATGTTGCTTTTTGTTTATGCAGATATTTATTAAAATGTTTTGCAACTCCTTTGCTTTCCAGAACTTATGGGTTATAATGGTCTATAGCTCAGTGGAGACATGTTTATGTATGAACTTTGACTTTGCAGATATCTTGAGTCAGAAATGTGGGTGTAATTATTATGGATCTTTCAGAGTCTTCCACGCTGTGCACTTTTGTCCTCACCACATGTGCTCCTAAGCACTGACATGGCAGTCACATCACACAGTCAGAATAGCTGCTGCATTATATATATTGTGACAGAGATATATTTGGGACATGCTGGAAACTGTTAGCTGTCTAATGTTTTTGGTGTATCTTTATCTTAAAACTATATAAGCTTTATATGAGAATTTATTGTATATACCTATATAAATCCATACTCTGAGGGCTGTATAGAAAGTGGTTGATCCCATTGGGTAAAACCAGCTGTTAAAACTATAGTGATCTGTTAATATTTATTTCCCTGGCACTTCTTCCCACTGCTATCGAGTCCTCTGCCAGGACAGCTTCCTCCCTGCACTGGCAGCACCTTCTCTTGCCCCATCTCCAGTCAGACTCATCCCCCATGTCCCCAGCACGTGGTTCCTGACAGTCACTACCCTTGGTATCAAGCTGGTTGAGCAGGCTGCTCTTGCTTTCCTGCCTCCCACCTTATCGTCAGACTCCAAGGTTCCCAGTGCACACATGGGGAAGTCTACTGGGTGCTGGATTTGGCTCCTTTGGAGGTCCCAGCCTCGTCACTGAGGTTCAGGATTAGTTGACATTGACCCCTGCTGCCTCACTTGTCTTGGAAGATTTTGAGACTGGTAGACAGGTAATTGTAGTTCCAGAGGTGCAGATTTGCTTTGCTTGGAGATACTAGGTGACCTTTGTTAGAATATTTTTATGAAATTACTAAATAGATGGTATGAAATAGCAACATAGATTATTTTAGTTGTCTTTTGTAAAACTCAAATGAAACAATTTTCACAATGGCCATTTTTAGGAACTGCTGCTGTCTTATATGAAACAACACCCTCTCAGTTACATTGCAGCATGACTAATGAAAGGCTTTGAAGGAGACTGCCCATTTAATAACATGGAAAAGACTTTGCAGGATGTTAGGGACAGCCCTGAAAGGGACCTGCAGTTCTGAAAGTCCATGTCTTTGTGCTGAGTTTAATATCTGTGTTCCCTGTGTATTGACTATTGGAGAGCTAGATTCAGACTGGGATTTTCATATCAGATATGTTGATGAGGAAGGGTACCTGAGCCAGCCACACCAAAGAGAAGGATGGATTTTCAACATTTTTTTCTGACTCTACCTCCACGCATAATTCAGGTTATATGCCTTTTCTTCAAATGTTTATTCAGACACATACAATGTATTTGAGTGTAAGAGATTGTGTGTTTGTATGACATAAATTTGCATTCAGTGTCTAGTTAGCAGTATTTGATGTATAGAAGAATTTGCACAGTTACTTCTTGAAACAATGTAAACCTAAACAGGCCTTTGTGTAAAACATTATTTTTTGTATTTATTTTTATAAGATGTTATTTTTTAATCCTTTATTTTGAACCTATTACTTGCTACTTTCATTGGATCTCCAGTGCTGCGAAGCACCTGTGCAATGGAGATGTACAGTCCCTGGCCACGAAAACATTGCTCATTAGGGACAAACTGGGGTCTAGCTTGGCTCATGCCAAGCTCATGCCAAGCTTGCTGATGCTGATGCTAGCTTGGCTGATGCCAAAAGAAATCTGTGGGCAGTCTAAGCTCCTGCTCAGCTCAGCTAAATGCAAAGAGCAATATAGGCATCATATGGCAGGGCACCCTGCCCTGCAGAGTGCTCCTTGTCCAATAGGGAGTAGACATGTAGCTTGAAATGGAGGGGGAAAGGGAGTTTTAATGGCGGGGAGGATGATACTACAAAGGGGCTTGTCTTAAGAGCTGAGCTGCTTTTCAGACTTTGTTTCATTTTTCTCCTGCAAGCTCCTGCGCTCTTTGCTTTAAAGCCCTTAAAACACAGGATTACATTGGAAATGCCAAAACAGGATGACATATAGCGACATTTGCAGACAGCGCGAAAGAAGACAATAAAATCTGTAAATCCTATTCCTGAGAGTCTGATATTTTCTTTGTATTCAAATTACATTTGCTGGGACAAATTCAGATTCACTTTGCTAACTTCAGTGCTAATTACAGTGGCCCCAGATTCGATCCACTTGTCCACACATGTATCGGCAAAGTGAGATTATGTGGGCAGAAACTGGAAGTAAGGGACATCATTCACAGTTCATCCGTTGTTGTGTTATACGCTATCAACTGCTGGGTTCCACCCAACCCTAAGCTCATTTCTATAACATTTACATCATCAATTTGTCCACAACACCGGGGCGGCAGAGCAGAACTAGCAGTTTCTGTAAATGAAAATTGCTTTTTTTTTTTTTCCCTCATTCTGGTGCTTAGCAGGCAATACCATTACATACAAAAGCAAGAGTGTTTTAGTAAATAAATGACCTAAAATAAATGCCATGCTAAAAGAGAGAGAGATACTAACCAATTTTTTCATTTGGAGAGATTCTTCTTTTTCCTTAAGAAACAAGGCAGATGTAACAGGTGAATCATTATTAGAATTTCTGGAAAGATGTCCATGAATCTTTAGGAAGATGTGCGTGGTACAAATTTGCCCAGCAATGTTGCACAGGATAATCAGAAAAAACAGGATAGGTTAAATTCTTACATTGTTTGACCTGGAGAATTAAGAAAAGTCCATATAGAAGTAGTAGCTGAGATTTTAATATTAAGCTGTGTTTAGTATAGGTCACTTTTTTCATTTAGCAAAACCTATACTTTACTCAAAATTTGTGTGATTAATGCATTGATTTAGCTTCCCAATGTGCACTGCTGCTAGGCAGATTCAGATATTATTTATTTTTATTAGTTTATAATATGTCAATTTTTCTTGCTTATCTGTCAGCTCCCACAAAAATACATAAATCAAAAATATAGCAATGTGGACACTAACAAGGCATAATTATTGTAGGGTCTGTCCCCTTTTAAAGAAAAATACAATTACCTACCAGTATGTTGCTGGGATTAGGTCAGAATTTGCATAATACTGACTCATATTTTCTTAACAATTTTACCATCAGACAATAGGTTTTGCAAATCTATATTCCCTTCCTGTTTTTCAGTTTTATTTTTCAGGCTAAAATAATAAGAAGCTCAGTCAAAACAAGATAATTATTGCAGTCTATCCCCACAGAAAACTTTAATTACTCCATGGCATGTTTCTAGGATTAGGTCAGATTTTTATAAGGCTGAATTTTTTAAATAACAATAGGCAATTAAGCCTGCCAAACTATAATTTATTACAGTTAAATTTATTCATTTTTCCATGGATAAATATTTAATAGAAAATAACTCAATCACTGCAGGAGATTAAAGAACACTTTTACCTCAATATAATCTTAGAAAAACAGCAGACAGTTTTCTGTTCTTAGCTGTAAAACCAAATAACATCAAGTTAAGTGACAAGATGAAAATATTTGAAAATTTTTAACTTTAGTGAAATAATAGATGTTAATGCATAGGATTATAAACCCCCCAGTAGCAGACTATGTAACAAATAGATCCCTCCTGAAATACTGAAAACTATGGTTGGGATCTAGGGTTAAATAACCGTGATATATTTATAGAGGGCAAGGGATCACCATAAAATAAAGCAGCAAATAGTAAAGAAGTCAATGTAAAAGAGAGGCCAGGGATTTAGGGTATAGAGATCATAAATTTTCATCGATATAAACAGTCCATGTACCTCAGGAGCTGAGTTTTAGCTATAATTTCAGGTCTGACCTATAGGCTTTTGGTGTTCACAGTGCATGCACGATCAAGATGCCATCTGAGGAGGTGAAAAAAATGTTTCAGATCTGTGTGATTTACTCATTTAATCATCCCCAAATCCACCCCAAACACAACAATACTGTGTCGAATATCAGTACTTGAGAAGACTTTATTGTCCTACTAAATTACATTTAATTCTTACTATAACATCTCATATAAACAAGAATAGTGAATGATTTCTTCCCCAGTGTGTTCTTTGGGAGGCAAGAAAAGATTGCTATATGGAATGCATAGATCTGGAAAAGGTCACCTTTTCTCTGTTTCTCAGATCTCCACAATGCACACACATATTTTCAATTGCAGTGAATGGTTTTCTCTTTCTACTTTAAGGTGATATTTTCTGTTTTAAAATAATAATTATGAAACCACCACAAGGAACCATTTGAGGCTTTTAGCTTTTTACTAATTGCTCTGAAAGAGAATTCTAAATGATTTCCAAATGACTTAAATGATTTGGCTAAAGAGCATCTATTACAAATGGCTGAGTTGAAAACATTGTGTCAGCACTAAATGAGGCTTTTTTTTCCCCCCTGCTTTTCTCTAATGGGCAGATCAGAACGTGTAAAGCACCCTTCCTGCAAAGACTTTTAAATGGGCTTTGGATCGAGCCTTTATTTAGACAAGGTTTTCATTTTAATGGAGTTTACCACACTGTGATTTTTGCCATTACTGCAGACCTTGCACTCTTCGCTATACTTAGCATGTGAAATCCTGCATATAATGTGGGCAAATTTAACAACATCTTGCTGTAAATACCCAGTTGTCTTAGAGCAGATGACTTCAGACCCGTTGGTGGCCTTGCTTCACCACCCGTGACACCTCGCTGGAGATTTTGTGACTCGGGGGCCTGTCCAATAACCCCCAAGCAAGAGAGAAACCCTTCCCCGCATGCATAATTGTGCTCGTTTCATCCAAACCGTTTGGATAAATTGCATAACCTCACTAAGAGCCACCAAGGCACAGCCCAATGCCCAGTTTACACTCCCAAAGTTCATCACTTGCTTTATTCCAACTTTTTAGGCAGCCAGTGATACTAATGAAGGGGCATCTCTCCTGAGCCAGTCCTAATGACAGAAATGAATGAATGCACAAAAGCGTTTGATACAAATACTGTTTTCCAAATACTAAAATATCTGCAAAAGAAATCAAAGGCAACCTTGGGAGCGAATGGCAGAGCTTTTGCTTAGAGCCACTAGGTTGCACTGTTGTATAGAGAACAAACTCGCCCCTTGGCAGTGCTGCATGCAAACAGCCTCATGCTGTGCGAAATCTTGTAAATACTGTTTTACAGTTTTCACTAACAACAGAAGTATATGAGATCAAGAGAGGAAGACTGGCATTTGGAAATCTTTGCTTTCTCCTCAAAGGCAGGTCCAGGTCCTGGTTTTAGTTAGGTGTTTTTTTGTTCTGCGTAAGGTGCCTGCAGATAACCACATTTCAAAATAGGATTACTTTTTCCCCCATGGGGAGAAGAACCAGCCAGGGGACAAGACTGGAAGGGGTGGGAGACCACGCTGTTATTCTGGAAGAATTCTGCACTTGAGACGACACATGTTCCCAGGGACTTTTCCAAAGCTGCCATGGGCCTTCTTATATATATAAACGCCAACATGTGCTTCCCCTTCCCTCTCTAATTTGGCACTGGTCTGTGGCCCAGACAATACAAAAGCTCACACCAATTACTTCCCTATGTACGTTCCTACTCAGGGCATTTACAAACATTATGCACTGTTCACGTGTGAACAATTAATTAGTTACATTATTTAGTCATTCTTTCCACTACCATTGTCCAACATAAATTTTCCCTTTTAGCAATATGGTTTTCATTTAGGAAGCAGGGTTTCTTTAACCTATTTGACATTATGCAAACCATCTTAAAGGAGGTTTCATGCTATTTCCACTCTGTCTGCTAACAGAGCTCCCCGCCCAAATGTGAGCTGTGTTTTATCAAGCAAATTACTAACAGAGGATTTTGTTCAAAAAAGATGCTGGGTCCCTTTCTTTACCCATATTTACTCAACTCTGGTGTAAATCTTTTTGTATTTTGCTCTGTGGATTAGCACCTCTCCCATCCTCCCACTACCCCTCTCTTTAGGGCAGTAAGCTGAGACAAAAATAATGAGGAGCAGAGCTAGTGGCTCTCTCCATGCCGAAGCTCTGGGAGGGAAGAGGTCATCCTGAAAGACATGAGTCTGCAATTGGTTAGTTCAGCTGGCCAGCTTAGATTTGGGAACTCTCTGCTTCAGGTTTTGATTCTTTCAGTAACAACTTTTTTTTTTTTTTTTTTTTTGCCTGCTAATTAAATTTCTTACTGTTCCATCACCAGAGAAGATAAGTAATGTCCCTTAAAAGGCCACCTAGACAAAAACAAATTTCAATGATTACAAGTACATGTGTTGCATACAATTAAGCTGTTTGGAAGCCCTGGAAAAGAGAAAGGTGATCAGAATGAGAAGAAAGAGAGAAAGAGAGAAAGAGAGAAGGAAAGAAGGAA
>NW_010577423.1:448577-534208 GCF_000705375.1 Tinamus guttatus | reverse complement strand
TTTCCCTACTCAAATGAAACTTTTGTAAACAAGTTTGTTTGTTTAGTTAATACATTTGTGCGTATAATGAGAGATTTTATTCATAGCATGCTTACCTCTGCGTCGCGCTGTTAGCTTGGATCCTGACTGTAAACACTTGGTAGTCTCCACTCTTTGCCTACTGTGTCCCTCACTGTTTGGAGTGGATCCAGCTGCTCCTCTGGGTTAAAGGGTGCAGGTACATGGTGAGAATGATGGAGATTTGAGCCCTGGCTGGAGGACAGCACAGATGCAAATGGTTCAGGGCCCTGGGCTCTGTGAACCTGGATGCACAGCTTGCAAACTAGGGTAAACATGGCCAGTGATTCTCCGTATAAACAACCACAGAAGACAAGGTAAAGACACTCATGCACGCACACACACACTCACACACCCCCATCTGTTCCTTTTCTGTCTTTTTGTAAAATTTGAAGTGAACAAGGCTAGTCCACACTGATCTTGAATTCCTGCTAATTGGTCTTTAAAAGCTAATGGATAGCAGCAATGTATGGGAATCACACCTCAGAGTATAATGGATATTAGCTTGGACAACAACCTCTGCATTTAGTGCTCCTTTTTTTTAATGTAAAAAGTGCACACATTTATGAGAAGTGGATTCAAGATGCATGCAGCTAATTACACTGCAATTAAGCAACAGATTGCATACTTTTTCTCCTACTTCCCCCATTATTTTGATACCATTTCCCTCGGCTGAAGTGAGTTTGTATTTGTTATAATAACTTTCCTCCTACCTGTTCTACTTTCATTCTCTTTTAGCAGGGACAATCAGCTGACTGATGCTTAAAAAACTAGCCCAGGCCACTCTCTATTTCGTACTCTCCCTCTTGTTGAACGGCTAAGCAAATTTAACCTGCGACTCTCACACACACTCATCATTAAACAATCATGTTTAGAGTCATTTTTAGCCCAAATTCAATGTTTCTTATTAAAAATCAAGGAGGCACAATATGTGTATGCAATCTGATGCATATTATGCATACAAAGTTGTTGCTGAAATGGTTTTTACCATCCATTCCCTTGTAACACCTCTGTGCTTGAAACATGGTTCTGTAATGTGCCTGTACCAATCAGAAAACTGAGCGATCACAACCTCTTGCTTAAATCTAAGCAAAAAATATTTCAACTGTCGCATCAACAGAGTAAATCCCATTTTATTGAGTATACTCAGAATATAAAAATGATAAATGCTAACAATTAGATATGAGTCATGTGTGTTTTGCAGGGCTTTAAAGTTGGAGCATGCAGCATTCTGCAAGCCTGACCTTCCAAAACTACCCAGGGTATATAGAGGGAATAACTGTATAAGCAGGTTATGGAAATGTGTGATTAACCCTTGTCAAGATGGCTAGCCAAATTAATGTTTGCTCAGCTTCTCATAAATAACTGGTAAGTCTGATTGACTTAAATATTTATTCTCTCTCTATACAATAAGCATTCAGGAAAACACTGTTGTCTCAGAAATCCTCCAAGACTGTGGCAATATAAGAACAGGCATATCTCAGCCCTGAAAAAAAAAAAATCGAAGAGAAGAGAAGAGAAGAGAAGAGAAGAGAAGAGAAGAGAAGAGAAGAGAAGAGAAGAGAAGAGAAGAGAGAAGGGGAGGGGAAGGGAGGGGAGGGAAGGGAAGGGAGGCGAAGCGAAGCGGAGAGAAGAGGAGAAGAGAAGAGAAGAGAAGAGAAGAGAAAAGAAAATCTGTTCCTCCCAAACTCAGAACTGTCTAAAAGCCTGACCCACAACTTGACCTGGTAAAGGCTCTCATGCAAGATGCATATCTATGACCAGTTATCCCTCCTTGTTATAAGACAGACAGACACCAAGCTCTTAAGATATAGGTAGGAAAAAATAGGACTTTCTGTGTTTTCTCTTGTGATCTCACAGCCTGCCCTGCTTGTGACCATCAACAGAGCTGAGAAAATACCTAAGTCCTAGGCTTAGACATAAATCCCAGACACCAGGCAATAGTCAGTGATTAACAAGAGGCACATATGACAGAAGCTGGAGAAAGCAAGCTATTGAGAAAGGCACCTGCATCACAAGAGAGAATTTTGGGTGCTATTCCTGGATCCAGTTAAGCTTCCTGTAGTTCTGTATTACCCACAGGCTTGTTCTGTGTCCAGAACAGCAGATCTTCTCTCTACAAAGACTAACATGAAATCCATGGAGTATTTTGCTTAGGCAACTGGTTATATCCCAAAACAGGGTTTCTTCATGCCATATGGGAGTTCTGTGGGACTATCAAGAAACGCTTACACAAACAGGACCTGACCTTTATTTAGGTATATAGCCAGCCTCAATGAGAAAATCTTTCCAAGCCAGAAAAGAAGGGACTTTCCTATCCTCTGTTTTTAGCCAGTTCCCTCCCTGAAATCTGAAACTATTTTCTGACTTGTGGCAACTGAGGTGCATGGGTGATGAGAGTCAGGTTATGGAGAAGGATGCAAAGGGGTGAGAGACCTAGCAAAGAGTGGGTAGGGCAGAGAGAGGAAGCTTGACACACACACACAGATTTGGCTTCCTAGTAAAGATTGTTGCATCTTTTTTATTAATAGTTACATGTGAGTTAACTGCATCACCCATCCTAGATGTCCATTCCTCAAGCAAATGTTCTCTACCAATGAATATAAATGACTGATCTAATCAGTTTCCTTAAAAATCTCAACATGTTCCGAAATTGAAATGCCTACAGCCAAATTTATTCCAGTCCTGACCCCTGCCCCTCTGACTACATTTTTTTGAAGCTTAGTATGCTTTTTCTCAAAACCTTTATTTATAGGCTTTATTTTCTATTATGTGCTTTTCTGCACCTCAAAAAATACCACATGCCCTTTTGCATCTGTGATTCTCCTCCCAGCTTTACAGGTGCAGTTTGAGGTTTGCAGATGTGTTGGGATTTGATTGAGTTTCTGCAGGATATCAAGAACACAAGTGAGCTCTCAGATCCAAATCTAGCCACTGCCTTCTCCGTGCGGAAGCAGGCCTGACATAGCACTAAGTGTACAGAGTTATAGCGTTTGCTTTCAGGGGGAAGCTCAGGGGAACAAAAGCCTCTGAAACCTCTGCTCATGCATGCCATGTTGAGCTATAGTAAGTATATGTATGTATATACCCCCCTGGGGAGGATGGGGGATATTATAAATAGGGCAAGATAAACTGATTTAGGTAGAAGCAGCCCCTTTTCAAGAAGGAGTGATATGGGGAAGAACCAAGGAGGATTTTTGGTTAAAGGACAAATATGCAAATATGAATGCAATTACATGGGATAGGATGAATGGAAAAGGATGAAAATACTTACCGAATCCTCATAAATACTGTTGTCAGAGATTGTAGTGTTAATGGGATGGTTGAGATTGATGCTATGGTAGTATGGGGATGAAAAGCAATGTTTCCTGTAAACTATACACTCTCACAGTATGTGAATTTTAAAGCTCATTATTCTGAAATAATTTCTTTCTCAACCACACCAGAAATAGCATTAAAAAAAGTCTGATTTCTTTGTTAGGACTTGTTTTCCATGAAGTCATGTTATTTTGGATTATGCCACCATTCCTTAATTCTTTAATGATTCCATTTTATATCAGTGTTTTCATGGCTTTGAACACGATTAATATTAAGGGAAGCAGTTAGTGTCTGGAGTCTATTGAACTTTCTATTTCTTTTCTTTGAAAATGCCTCTGAGCACTAAAAATGTGTGGATTTTTTCAAAGAAAACTATAATGGGAAGCTGGAGAATATTTTCTTGCCTAGATTCAGCTTGCAGGGGCTGGCTTCTAGGGTCTTGCTAGTTATGTCAAAGTCCACACTCTAGCAAGGCGAGGCTTCCAGCCTGAAGAGATTTGAGACCGTATACTCGGTCCCCAAGGGGTTAGGTGTATATGTTTGATAAAAAACCCTCTGTGAGAATAAGAGCCTTGGACAAATGTCCCCTGAGGGAAATGTTTCCTCCAGTTCATGTACCCCTAGTTAGTGTTAGAAGTCTTCAAGTGAAGATCAATAACCTGAAACTAAACCTAAGGAGTTTAGCTTTGCGCCTGGTTTTGTTCTCTCTATTGAACCTGTGGCTCCCTCAAGAATCTAGCTATGGGGCACTGAATATATTATATAAATATGGATTTGGTTGTAAATCACTGTTATTTGGAAAAAAAAACTGTATCAGAACCATGCCTTTCTCAGTTTGGCCAGTTTAATTTATATCTGTAGAGTAAATTACAGTTAGCATTGCAGTTTGGGTTTCTTTGTCTTCATTCACTCCTAACACTTTCAGTGTGTAGCTAAATAGAGCCCTCATATGATGAAAGAATTTGAAAAAGCTCATACATCATTCATCCAGAGAAAAGAAATAAAGTAAGAAGGGAAGGAATGTCTTTGTTTCTTCACAGGGACTGAACATAAGACTGAGAGACCAATAATAAGGTTAACGTTTAGACAGAGACATTATGAGAAATGCAAATTCAGACTAGGAAATACAGAATATCTCTCATTTTGGAAAGTCATTTTTACTTGATTTACTTACAAATTCATTAGAAATGTAATCTCATTAATGGCGCTACTGCTTCTCATAGATGATGATGACGAAATACTAAAGAGCCCCAGTCCTTTTGGAAGAATGCAGCCATCTTTTCCTCCGTGTATTGAGAATTCTCATTCAGAAAAGATGCATCTATAACATCATATGGCAGAGCCTTGGCAATAATAACATCTCACTTGCCAGAATGCACTTACAATGGGTGGCTCTGAACACTCAATTAAGTGCATTTTTTTCTTACATCATCCCTGTGATACATAAAGTTTTACTGGTATCTAATAGCTCCAGCAGCTCTGAAGGAACTGGCCTTGATTTTATTATCCAAAAATATTGAAGAACAAAAGGCATATATTACTGACAGGTTAAAAATTCCTTAACAAAGATATCTTAATTGCTTTCTTGTTTCCCTTACTACATGCTGGACTAACCTCTATTGCTCATTCAAAAGAATATTATTTTGGGGTTCTGAAATTTTCTGTGAAGGATATCTTGTTAGGTTTTATAGCTTTGTTTTGTTTTAGTTTTTTTTTTTCTTTATTTTTTTTGAGGGGGGAGTGGATGTCAAGAAAGATTTGAGCAAAGTTGTGGATCGTATTGGAGGTTAGAACCTCTTCTTCCCTCTTCTGAATCACGCGTCTCCTGCCTCACTCCCTCTCTCTGTCAGTGTGACTATTAAAGCCAAAGTAGTGTGCAGTGATACACACGTGATAACCAACAACTTTGGCCTAAGAGCTTATCTGTTAACAGTGTCAAATGCTATCTGATAATCAATATAGCTGCTCTTGTGTTATGTGCCCGTGTTTCTGGAGGCGTGACTGCTTGTTTGCAGAAGTACATTCTGCTTTCTAGCCTTTTACCTCTTGGTGGTTGTCAGCCTCCATATCTGTGTCTCTCAGCAAGTTTCATTAAAACCTGTCTGCTGCTGTCAGAAGAAACCTGTGGCTTTTGAGGATTTCCAAGCCCCAGCAACCTGTGGATACTGGCACAGATATAGGAAAATCTGCTTAAGACTACAGATCCTGCTAAAGAACATCCAAACTTCTATTCTTTATATCAGGGAGCTGTGGAGGAATGAGATTTCTGCACATGAATGTGCTGCTGTTCTCAGTTCCAGTGGCAACCCTGGAATGGTCCTGGTTTGGACACCTTTGTTACATACCATACAGACTAGGAGTCTTTTGTTCCCTAGAGATGGAAATAATGGAGAAACAGGTGAGTTGTAAACTTGCTGATTTTTTAAGAGAAATTTTAAATAAGGAATTGGTGAATAATTCCTTGGTGAATAATTGGAGAATAAGGATTAGGAAAATGCCTCCTTTTTAACCTTTGCATTTTTAATACACATCAGTATATGTGCATATATTTACAGAGGTGAAAATGTTCTGTAGGGTTTTGGAATGATAAATACCTTAGAAGGATGCAGTCAGATTAAAGCAGGTGATTTGGGTTTTGGGGGAACAGTAGGGTTTTTTTTTTTTTTTTTCTGGTATTACTTCTTTGTGTGAGTAATTTGCAGGTTTGTACATATTTCAAATTTCATTGCTCCACTTGATTTCAGCATTTCTCTCCTCACCTCTTTCCTCCACCCTGTGTGAAAGTTTCAGATGCAGAAGGAATATGAGTGAGGTGCTGTTCAGGAGATTCACTGAAACATGAGCAAAAACATTCTACAAAACTGGAAAACAAATTTCTGTTCACTGGCATTCAAAGATATGAGGCGTATCAGTCTGATTCTGCCTTAATAATGCTTCATCTTCTAATCCTTTTGGAATTGGGAACATTGCCTATCTACCAGAGATTTTTCCCTTACATGCAGCTCTAGTTGGGATGGCAAGTCCAGCTAAGTCTGGCAGATGAAGCAATGTGGCATTCAGGATTGCTGCCCTGTATAAGCACCAGTGCATTCAGAATTCACAGCAAGGCAAATGGATGGTGTCCTTTAGCAATGCACCTCTAAGGTGACCTCTAAGGTGACCTGGAAATGTATGTTTAAAGCAGAAGTAGAAGTGATTTCCCTTGCTCTAGTAGAAGTGATTTGCATTGATCTATCTGTTTTTGAGGTTAGGGAATACTCTTCTTCCTTATACTTACGTGGGCCTTGCCATCTCACATATTGAATTCAATAGGTGCTACTAAATAACCTAAGCAATCAGATTAAGAGTTTATAAAATGATCACGCCAGGGAATTTATGGTGTGAAAAATCATAAGCATTTTCTGCCATAAAGAAAATGTTGTGGGCCAGTGTGCCAGAAAAGACATGGAAAAGTCTCCTTTTTGGAGACTATCCTTGATGTGTATATGACTGTGAGTTACATTCCAAACCGAGCACCTGTCATGTACCCTCCACTGTCACTGCATTTGAGGAGAATCATTCATGCTGGGATCTGGGATGCTTTGCAGGGATGTAGGGAGCCTTGGTCCCAGCCGGAGACCCACGTGGAGGCTAGCAGGATGCCAGGGAATATTGCAGAAGAAGTGCTGGTGGTGCAGCCGTCTCGTGCCAGAGATGCAGAGCGCTGCCGGGCCAGCAGCTGCACAGAAATGGTTCTTTGCTTCCTTCCAGAAACGCTCGCTGCAACATATCAACGTCTGCACGCACACATTCCCATGATTAGTGGGGTGGTCTTTTAGCACTGACCTCTGCTTAGTGCTCAGCTTGACATATTAATCTTCGCTCGAGGAAGAAGTTAATTCTAAAATAGACTTGTTAACCCCCTTGATTTTTGCTCGCTTCATTTGCTACAAATTATTCTGGCCCAGATTCTGCTCACGTTAAATTTGGAGCAGTGGGAGCAGAATCAGGCCTTTCCTGGACATTATTTGGCTTCACGATTGCTTTCTTTGGGAAAAAGACTGCAGCATCTTTAACTAAAATGACTTTACCAGGTATTACAAAAATGGAGCATAGGTACACCGACATATTTCAGTGACAGAACGAGGAGCACCTTTGCTCTGTCCTGAAGAGCACTCTTTTTTTTGTGGTCACATCAACAGCACTCCTCTACATTACAGTAGGTTTTGCACTAACCTAGACAGTAAAACAGAAAAATATCTGCGTGGGTTCCATGCAGTTTAATAGAATGGTTTAAAATCTGTGAGAACAATGTAGTTTTTCCTATCACTTTTTATCTTTCCAAATAGAAAAAAAATCTGGGTAACTTCTGTGGTATTTTACTATTTTCGCTCCCTACATGCTTTGCCAGGGAGGTTTGCACTGCTGTTTTACTAAGGTGATTTGAGGATCCCATTGATCATCATTTCCCCAGGAAAAAAAAAAGCAAACAAACAAAAAGAAAACTTTTTTTCTAGGTCCCTATGCGCCTGTGGGCCTGTGCACTCCAAGTCTAGCTAGTTCTCTGCAAAATCATTCACTGCTCATCTTTGTCCTTTGCAGTCTCTAGACTGTACTACAAGGCTTGATTGTTACTTATGGAGGCAGGAAACAACCCAGTGGTGGTGGAACCAACCTAGTGATTGGTTCTGTTTTTGAAGCAGCAAAGCATATGAACATTCTTGCAGCAAGCCAGGTCAGGACCAGGAGAATGGAAGCTTATGGTTGTCAAGACAGGCTCCTAATTTTTCCCTGCCCAGTCGAAAGCAGAAACCATTTTCAATCAATTTACTAATTTTTCAATGTTTATTTTCTAAACTAAATCAAGTAAACATGCGAAGGTTTTCACAGTGTTTTCCAGAGAAAGATGGCTATGCCAAAGACACAAAAACACAAATGTATTCTATCTTAGCTCACTTTCTTGAAATTAACCTTCTGTTGATCTGGAAGTATTTGAATAAAACAAACTCTTTTGCTCTCAGATCCCGTGCTCCAGATATCAACTCCGAAGAAATCTCTTTATATGCTGTAACCTCTGTTCTCTTCCTCCTGCCCCAGACTGTAATCTGTATCCATGGTAATACATGACTGTTTTCAGCAGCCAAGGGGTTTTGGGGAAAATTATGGGAAGAAAAAACTTTCACGGTAAAAGTTGTGGTAAAATGTCATCAGTTTGACAGTGCGATATAACGCTTTCAGTATGAAGCCCCAAACAAATTGGAATTTGGTTTGTTTCAGGTTTCATTACAGACTTTGAAATATTGAACCTAGGTTCATCAAAACATTTTCTTGAGTTTGCTTTTACACAGACTGTAGGCCCGGTTTCAAAAGAGTCTGGGCCCAGTTTTTGAGCAGTTTATGGGCTGACTTTAACATAAACCAGATCACACGCAGTGGACTTGGCTGAAATTCACGCTGAACTTTTAAGTCAGTTTGAACCCGAAAGTGAAATTTTGTGAGTGAGAACCCAAGCAAACTGGAACCAAAGGAAAGGTTAGCAAAATACAGTGCATTGATTCTGCAGAACTTCAAACAACAGTATTTGACATCCTAAGAAGAATTCAATAAAAGCTTAAAAACCAGTTAAACTTTTTATTTCATTTGGGAATTTTGCTTTTATTTTTAAATAAACAGAGTAAGCACTACATCAAACAAATTATTGAATGCAACCTGAGATTCTGGTGATGTCTGATGTAATTTAGGTGGCAGGAGAATGTCGTATAAAATCTTTAGGAGAGGATTTTCAAAAGCTCTTAGCATTGATTTAGCTTGTCTGCTTTTAAAATTAATGGGAGTTGTATTATTGATGTCTCTAGAAGCAGTGTAAGTCCAGTCCTGGGCATCTGTGCAAATCCCATGCCTCGTATATAAATGCAGTAGGGTTCCAGTTAGTCATTGATGATCCAGTTGGATTTCTCTGCAACTGAGGACAGATCTCTTGTTCCTGCTCTGAATATGATTTTGGTGTTGTTTGGTAATTAATTTCCAAAAATCTCCCTTTCTCTTAAAATGGAGAATGCTGCATTCTAGTCTGAGGAAGACTTTTGTGAGAAGTTGGGTAAAACTAGAGATTTGCTTTCTAAAGCACTTATCTATCCCTGAAATATACCTTATTCCTACAGCATTAACCAAAAGGAAGGCAAGATTATTAAGTCTCAGACCAAGAATTCTCATATTAAGCACTTTCCTCAAAGAGCTTAGAAGCAGACTTTCTTTGATAAAGTTGGACAGTGAATGGGGAATGTATTGTGTTTTGTCCCTCTGTTTCTCTAGATGGGATTCTGCCAGTCCAACCTTGCTTTTTCTTTTTTTTTCCAGGACACCAAACTGTTTCTAATTGTTTTCTTTTCCTGCCACACACTCTTCCTGCTATTGCTCGTTTCTGATATTGATACCTTGCTTCCCCTCTTCTGTCTAATGATGTACATGTCAAAGCAGACCACCTTTCAAAGCTCCCCATGAATGAATGGGGGAGGGTGCAAGACAGCAGCAGTCAATCTTTGAAACATTGAAATACAGATTTTCTGAGTGTAAGTACAATGGCAATTGTCCAATTAAGAGAGATGCTGGCAGCAATTGGTGTAAAGTAGCTTCTGTGTTTTGTCACAAAGGGAACTGAAGCTTCACGGTTTACCACCTTCATCTCACTTAAAAAAATTATATATATATATATATTTATATATATAAAGTTATGTCTTTTCAGTCATTGCTTTTAGCCTTTTGGTCTGAAAAGCAAGTTTTTGCATCTTATCCTCATGGACAACTTAGATTCCCTAAAAATATTTTTATTAGGCTATTTTTTTATAGGTTGCGCTTTTGGTTTAGGAACATCCCACTGCTGGCATGATTGCAAGATCATATCCCATACCTTGCATGTTTAAATTAAAACATGTTAAGAGAAGGAACTTGGATTTACAGTATAGTATCAGCATCATGAAACAGAGGGCCCAAAAGTCCTATAAAGTCTATGTGCTGTTAACAGGCAAGATCACTAGCTTAATGCCTTCTTTGGAAAATAATAATTTTACAGTCTTATACTGTTTGAATAGTATTAATGTAGATGTACATATTTGTACCAATTGTCCTCTCTCGTCCTTTTCCCACATTCTTTTTCTTGCAGACTTTTGTGTTCCTTTTTTTTTTTAATACACACAAGGCCAAGGCCTCCATTTCATTCCAAGTTTTTCTTTTTTATTTCTTTGTCATTTTCTTCACTTAAAGCTCTTTCCTTCCCTTATTTTCTGTTTATATTTACCTCAGCTTTTCTGCTTACCTTTATTCTTTCTCTCTAAATTGTCACATTAATAGCTCTTTTGTCTTATATTTTTCTCCCTTTTTCTGTCTTTTTTTCCTTTCTGACAGAGCAAAGCAAGAAGTACCCTCAGTTCCCAGGTAAGGTCAATACAAGTTGAAGAAACAAAGTGTTATCCCCCTAGTTGCTCAGCTTTGTCCAGAATTTGGTTCTTCGTTACTCTTTACTCTTTTTCTCTACTGTTTTTTTTTTCTCTTTTTTTTTCCTGCTCTCTGCTCATTCCTTTTATCATTTCCCCACTCTATCTCACTTTTTCTTTTTTTTGTCTTTTTTGTTTCCATTGGTTCTCCTAACATTTTCCCTTTCCTCCATATGCTAAACACTAACAAGGGCTTATATACATGAATATGATTTTTTTTTGGATGTTCACATGTTATTCTGAAGCCAATATAGGAACTGATATCTGAGAGAGTCTACACCGAAGATCTGAACCATATCAGAATATCTTTGAGCTGACATTTAACCGAAAAGAATGTAAAGTTAACTCTTTTATGCATTATTTCAGTACATGTGGATGGCCCATTTAATTCTAATTTTACTGGCTTTTATGCAAAGACCTCCATGTGTTTTGGAAAAAGAAAAAGAATTAATTTAGTGTCTCAGTCTTTTGGTATGAGCATTATTATCAACCCTATTTCGCTGATGTGTACATAGCTGGAGCCTGCATTCTGTGTACTATGCCTATAAATCAAGGACATCTGCCTTCTTGCATATTGCTGAGGTGTTAATAGTTTGGGAGGCACAGATGGAGGTAGTCACCAGATGGAGGTATTATTGTTAGCTTAACATGGGCAGTCAGATCATCAAGAAATGTTTGTTATTACTTGTGCTGATTTTTTTACCCATATAGTAAAGAGATTAAAAAGTGATACTCTCTGCCTGACTCTTCAGTTGTTGCCAACTTCTGTGATTATATCAGAAGTCTCCTGATACTGGTATTTTACTTAAAGCCCCACTCCTTGGAATCAATTATCATCTGATAATCTTTACTTTCATTTTGAAATAAAATTGAGTTTCTGGTCTTCATGAATATAGAAGAAAACTTGAAAACACATTTTGAGCATGCATAAAAGGTTCAGACACAGTAAGTAAAAGAATCTAAACAGCTTTTTTTCTTTTTTTTTTTTTAAAGAAAAAATATATTTTAAAACAGCCATATCTCTTTTGGATGGCTGACTTGCAACTTCGTGTCAGTACTTCTAGCACCAGACTGAGTTTTTTTAAGTTTAGAAACGGTTGAGGCCCATAAAGGTAAGCAAAAAACAGGATATGATGTTAAGATGGAGAAAGAAAAGAGAGCTACGGAAGAAATCAAGATGGAAACTCTTGTAAGGAAACAGACACTCATGTTTCTCAATCTGCACATTGATTCTTAACAGGTATTCTTCACACAGGCAGGTTGTCTGGAGTATTCACATTTTAGTTAGTTTGCTTTATAAAATGACACACAGCACGTGCTAGTACATTTTAACGGCAGCTCCTGCGCAATCCTGAAGATCTTTCCTAAGCTGAATAAGACTAACATATTAAACATGCATAAATAAGCCATGAGAAACAAGTAAAGAGATTGCATGTTCTCCTAAACACATCACTTCTTCTTTTTCTCTCCCAAGTTCAATGCTGACAAACACCAGCATCTCTAACACACCGATTTTTCAGCAACATTTGCACGATCCCAAGTATATCATTTTCCTCTGGCCTGTACTCCTGTTATCTGTGTAGGCTATTTGGAGTAGCATCCAAAGCTTTACCGCCAAGCTGAAAGAGGACAGAAAACAGCGACTGGCTCACAAATGTGTGCTGCTCTTTGAGAAGTCAGCTCACAACCTCATTTGTCTTCCTGAGCCAAGAATAGGCAGCCCATAAATGAAAGAAAATTTGCATGGTGCTCAGCTTTGGCAGTAAAAGTCTTATGTAAGTTTTGCTGAGAAGGGGTAGGGGGAGGAAGGGGGAAGCTTTCCATGCCCTTCTTCGTGAGTCTCATGCGGAAAGTGTTCCATTCAGCATAAAAGTGTTTCTATGGCTTTACAAGGTGCTATATAAACAAGGCCAAATGCATTTCCTGCATTGTCTCTTATCCTGGTGACATATCAAGGTAAAATTGGAGCAATCTATAGACCTCCCCAGCACGCTGCTCCATTATAGACAGCAGGACTGGAGATGCACTAGCCTCAGTTTTACATCTGGGGGACTGCATGATCAGATCTCACCACTGGTCTGAAAGTTGGGCCTGTGCAACATTGAGAGGGAAACATGATATTGTGTTTTTTCTGTTTATTTTTTCCCAGAGAATTTCATGCCCCTGATGAGGAAACTGAAGGTGGTCAGGGCTGACTGGCTGTGTTCACAGTGGGCAAAATGCTGGACTATTCACATCTGTTTAACACCCAGGTTCAATGACAAAATTCAATATTCAGAGTAGCCAGCCCAACGGCTTCTCTCTACTTAACAGAAACCTCCTTTTTTTTTTCTACTATAAAGACAAATATCAAAGTAAAACAGAAGCCAAAATCCAGTGCATGAAAACAGGGAGAATCCCAGTAAAATAAAGCCTTGTGAAACAGGTAGAAAAGTACAACCATGTACTTGTTAGGTTGTTCCCTATGGATTTTCTTTTCTGAATTCTCTGTTGTTGCAAGTTAAGATCAACTACTTGAATGTGTTATCTAAGAATTTAAAATACATATCTAGATATCTTTAAGTAGGTTACCTGTGAACTAAAATCAAAAAAATATATTATCCATAGAACCGTGACATTAAAAATATGGACTAGAGTTCAGATCTTGCTGGTCTGAGCTGCAGTCTTGTTATGAGCATGGAGAAAAAAGGAACCTGGATAAAAGAAACTGAGCAATGATTAAGAGAATGCATGGGTCCTGAGATCCCAGTATTTTGAAAAGTATAAAAGGTACTCATTTGATCATAGAGGTTAGGCTAGGCAAATGAAACTATCTCAAAGATTACATTTTAACATTAAAACAGTGTAACCTCTGGAAGTAAGAAATAATGAGGCCTTGCAGTTCCATTATCAAAAGTGAAATCTGCAAACATTTACTTAAAAAGGGAAGGGGGGAGGAGATATTATTACATGACATGCACACAGATTAAAATATTATACTGTTCTGAAACGGTTAAAATATATGATATATAAGCTCATACTCTGAAAGAATATATGTTTGTAAGAGGGAGAGAAAAAGAGAAAATGCACTCATGACTTTCCAGTGCGATGTCTGAATGCAATTAGAATCTCCAGTTGTGTTGCTGTTGCAGATCTTTGACAGTCAGCCATCCGAATACCATTTTGACAGCTCAGACACCTTTTTATAGGCACGCTGTAGGAAAGATCATTGAAGAACAATTATTTTGTACCCACAGCTGGAAAAAAATAATCATAACCCCTCCCTCCTTCTGCAAATGTTCTGAATGTTTTGTTTGCTGTGCCATAATAATTTACCCCTTGATGTTTGTACTAGGGAAGCCCTACAAAACTGCCTGCTAAATGTTATATTTTCCCAGACTAACAGAAACTGCAAATTAAGCTAAAAATATTTCAAATGGAGCAAGAAAATATAGCTGGATTGTCTAAACTGTTACGCATACAAGTCACTTCAGAGACGTGGCATGATAAAAAAAAAAAAAAAAGCTTGAACTGGATAGAAAATTTTCGGCTGAGGTCCTGATCCTGGCCCCATTAAAATCAAAGGTAATTTTTGCCACTGAAATCAGCAAAGCAGAACAGCATCCTGAATGTCACATCATTACACATTTTGAGTGATTCATGGCATTCTTCTCTGGGCTGATTACCTCTGATATTAGTATCAACTATCCTCTTGGCTGATGTCAGTATTTGAGAATAATTGATCTTTTATTGTATACTTCAGTAATATAAGCTCCTGCTCATCAGAATTTTAACAGAACGTGTATCCTATAAGGGAGAAGAAAATGGCTAACAAATATTCCTTGGTTTTCACCTCTCCTAACTATCAGCAATTTGCACTGATGTGGTGTCTTTAGAGCAGAAACCATTAAAATACAAACATCCCAGAGGTTTGATTTCATCAGTTCATTCTTACCCTAACTACAGATTTCTCACATATGAAAAAAAAACGTGCTATTGCTAGCTGGAAAGAAAAGGCCATAAAATTAGAATTTAAAAATGATCAAGAGACTGGATTAAATTTCCTCCATTCCCTTTTCTTGCTGAAGTCTTTGTCACTGAAATACAAATGTCACGAATGTAAGAATAAAACATCTCCAGCATTAGGAGACTATGATAGCTCATTCACATGACAATGAGTGCACTGAGAACAGAACATTTCACAGAATGTAGCCATTCTGGTGGCAAAGATTATAATGACAGGGAGAAATGGTGCAAAATTAACCAATTCTTGCATCTTCCAACAGTAACCTAACAAGCCTCCTTGTGTTCTGTATAATGTGTTATATTAGACCCAAAGAGCGGGTGAGAGGGAGAGAAATTGAATGCCGCACACCTTGGCTCATAATTAAGCGCACCAGCTTTAACCCAACACCCGAGAAGCTGCTGCAGGTGCCACTGTAACAAGCAGAAGAGCACCTCAAATTCTTGGCAGGATTAGGACAATAGTGTGGTCCTAGAAAAAATCAGCTTGCAGGATTGTGGTGCTGGATGCTATGCTACCTGAAGTGCACGAGCTGCCCTTTGCACACCCTTGCACACAGCTGGGGCTGGCATTCAAGTGCCCAGGAGGTGCCCAGTGCCTTGGCCATGTGAAGAGACGCTCCTGTGGACTACCCCAGAGGCTCCTGGGATTCCTCCAGGGAGAACTGAGATACCCAGTCCCCTGTAGATGCAGACCTCTAGCTACTTAGACCACGACAGTAGACAATAGACTATCATGAATTTTCCTTTAAAATGCAGCTCATCTGTATGACCAAAGGTCAGCAGAACAACAAAGCAACTGTTACTTCTCTTCTGTCTCTTTCTGGGTATTCAGAAGATTTTTTAACCCTTGCCTTAGTTTTTACCTTCCCTCCTACAGACATGATATGGGTGTGGATCAGCTCTGGGGGTTGTTTTCAGATGGCCCTGCTATCCTGCCTGCACCACCAATGTTTTACAGGGCCCTGGAGGTGGCTGCTTTTAGTGCACGTGCGTTCCCCTACAGGCATTTCCTGGTTTGGCGAAACATCAGTTGGGGTCTTTTCAGTACAGGAGTTTGGCTCGGTTAAGTGTCTTTTTTTTTTTTTTCTTTTCATGAACCATCGATATTAAATCATGTCTCTTGAGACTATTTCATCCTGGCTGTATCTGAAAATGATTCACCACAAAAATGTAAGACTTCAGTAGTCTGACAACCTCAACCAGGTTTACTGGTGTTACTATACACCTACCTCCGGTCTCAAGGCTCCAGTGTACCATTTTTTATAATTTCAAAAGAAGGGATCTCACTTTTCTGCAATAGAATTTGAGCAGAGGAAAATTCCATATTTACATTCTTTTCTGCACTCCTGAAGCTGTTAAAATAGCAGGGTAGCAAAACATTCACAGATTTTAAGATAGTGCCGCAGTTTATCAAAAAAAAAAAAAAAAAAGAACAAAAAGGATCATTCTATTACGACATTCCTGTGAACAAACTGAAATGTGACCACCAGCATTTATTTATTCTTGATATTCCTGTCACTTTTGGAAACACATCCTATCTGCATGACAATCATGGAACCCTATACATGCCACAGAACTTCTTGGTTTGATGGTCTCACAGATTTATTCCTCTTTGCCTTCAGAGCTTAGGTTGAAAAGATGAGTTTCACTACATAGAAGTTGCTGCACAATTTCCAATTTCCTATTGTATTAACTTTTAATAGACTTATTCCTCCTTGTGAATAAGAAGAGAAAATATTCCTGATGCATAGCCTGTAAGCAGAATCTACTTTGGGCCCCCTCTAAAGGGCTGTTGAAGACTATTCTTCTTTAAGTCTTCTTTTTTCAGAAATGTGGCTTAATGTGAGCCAGAGATGTGGTATGCAAGAACGATGTGCATTTCTCCTTATTTTTTCTATAACTGTGCTGATGTATGAGTGGTTAGTGCTATTGGCATTGTGCTATGATCTAAAAATGCCCCAGTTTTAGATTTTTACACTCTGCCAGTTCCAAGTTCCTAACAATGCTACAGAAGTGTACGTTAGTTTCTAGCTTACAGGAATGTGTGAGTCAGATAGGTGATATGTTTAGCTTAGTGGAAGTTTGTCCTAAGACTGCACAATTTTTCATTGTTCTTTGAAGTGCTGGGAAAGGTGACAACATGACAGTTCTCCTTTGTTCTAGTCTAGAAGCTGATCATTTCCATCAAGTCTTACTGTTCTTTTCTGAAGGGCTTACTTTCCTTTTCACTCATGAAAAACTGAAAGAGTTTAGCCACCCAAATAAACTCAAGTAATGAAAAAACAAACAAACAAAATAGTTTCATATCTCCTGCACTGTTTAATCATCTCTTAAATCTCCCCATTCAGTTGTGTTTCCTACAAATCGCAACTCCTTGGCAATGGCTGTCACAGAAGAAAGTCAGATTTTTCTGCTCAAACCATTTTATTTTTATTTCTTTTCCTTTTGCAGCCAATCTCAACTTCTCTGTCTCTTCCAAGAATCTGCAGCAGCCTATCTGACAACTCGACTGAATTCTCAGGGGCAAGGAGATCTTCGCTACTTGTCTATGTCATATCTACCACACTACAGCAGAGGTCCTTGACTGCCACATCATAAATAATGATCACAACAAAAGTAATGTGCAGAAAATGAACAAAACTGGAAAGTAATGTTTTGGCAAGCCCTACCTTTTTGGCTCTACAGTCTGTAGAGTCTGTAACAAGGGGGTTCCCATGAGACATATCGAAAGCTTACAGCTATCCGTGGATAGTGTTTTGCTTTGATTTGAATGTAGGTTTAAGTTAACCTCTTTTGGTTCCCTAGCAGGGAACTGTCAGAAAGTCGATGACTCTGGAACATTTCTTTCAGGGGAAGTTCCACAATCACTGGAGGAGGCGTGAAAAGTGAATACAGTCCCAAGTAATGTCAGTTTTTCCAGGAATATTGTTGGTTACAGGGAGAATACATATTTAACACAGAAGGTAGAAGTTTGTGTGCACTGGGAGGAGGAAATAAAGTTGATGCATACTGGTATGTACTCTATATTAAGCAGAAGAGGAAACAATAATGTCCAATAAGAAAAGATTGCTTGAAAGTTAGTGGGCCAGAAGAGCTATATATGGACAGTGGCAAAGGAAATACAAAACTGTGAAAAATATATAGCTATGTCCTCTCAGCTTTAGTTCTTTTGCAACTTTGTGCACTTCTTCAGGTTTCAAGGAGTTTGTATACAGAATTCCTTCAACTAGTAGAATTGACTAGAGTAGACTTGTCTTTATAAGTCCTAAAAAAAATTGCTTATTAAGAGAGATTTCACTGTTCACTTTGGCATTTAAGGTTTTTTCAGTCAGAAGATCTTACCAGTTTTGAATTTTCTTATGCATCCTCTAGTCCTGTATGCAAACATATGCATATATGTATATCTAAGAATCAAGATTCTTCTCATTTTAATTTGCCTTCTCTTGAGAATCAAGATATTTATCTCAGAGCTTTACCTATCCCTTTCAAATTACTGCATCTTGGTCTCCATTACTTGAGAGAGGCTATGTTCTATTTCTTAGTTGACTTTTTCCTTTCAATATTAGTCTCTTTGACTTCTGATAAATTACCATAATTAAAACCTGCAATTGAAACTCCTTCTACAGTAAAAGGATAATGTTACTAATTTATACCAGTTTATTTTTAATTAAGAGTTATTCAGCTTCAGAAATACATTGGTAGAATCAGATTAAGAACAAATTTAAGACCAGATTTTTGGATTTACTTCTCATATTCAGGCAGTATCTATCATATCATGGGCACTTCAGAAAAAAAGCAGTGAGTAAATACTGAATGATTCTCCAGAAAGTTAGAAGCTGACTTGAGTATGTCATATGATACTCTATTTTTATACTGCTCATGAAATAATCAGTTGTCACCAATTCCATCCTTTTCTAAATTCCTTTTATGATATTATACTACAAGGAAGGTCTTTCTGACACTGTTTCAGACTGATTTTATTTAATATTTAATTTCAGCATTCAGAAGTTAAATTATATCTTACTGTGTAATTAGGTACCTCAGAGGATGGGCTCAATAACTAGAGGCATGTATTTTACCAAGCTGCTTTCGCACATAGGATTTAGGACTAGATCACACACTCTGTTACAAACGGGTGTATGAAGTAACCCTAGTGAGAGTAACAGAGGTACGGGGATGTAAATGAAGAGAACATCAAGCCTGTGATCTATCCAACCATATGTGTATAGCAGACATGCAGACCTTTTCTGCACTTAAAGAAATATTTTATGGTATCTTTCCAGTGTGTCTGGCTGGCTGATTTACAGTACTGGAAAGCTAGGGAATTTCTAAAACTGAATCCATATAAGAAAATTCCTTTGATTGGACTTTATCCCTGGTCCGTCAACACTCTTCTATCACTTTAGAAGTTGGCAGTTCTCAGATAGCATCAGTCCCAGGGGTGGAAACCTTGGGTTTATATCTGACTTGATTCTGTCTCTTCTGAACTGTGTAAATATAAATATTAAACTGTCATGTTTAACTCAGAGATATACCAAACCTTAAACCAGTAGAGTACGTTTATACATGCACGTGTGTATAGGACATCTATAATTGTCTTGGAATAAGACACATTCTTTAGGAGCTTCAGAATGTCATGCTTCTTCTCAACATTGCAAAACTTGATCTGCTCATTTCCCTGAACTCATATTATGTATTTATAAAATGTCATATTGATTTTTAAATACCACTTGTAAACTTGAAGCTGTTCACATCCTGAACTCAAGTGGCTTTGAGAACTACTGATAGCTTTTGTTCTGCTTTGCTTATTTGCTTACACACCAGTAGTAATCCTTTTGTTCAGTTGTATTAGGATTAATTTTAGATATTGGTGGATCTGCATTTCAATGAATTTACTTCTGCTGTGCTCTAGTTTATTTTTGTAAAGATTCAAATAACTGTGTTTGCATGTAGTATGACAAATATGTTCGTGGAAGACAGCTCAGTGTCAAAGGAATGTGGATTTTTTTAATGGAGGTAGCATTTTAAATTCATATGGGCTTTCAGGGTACCATTCTGCTTAAAGGGGGAGACAAAACAGAATGTGACTTAGCCAACCAGTCACACCTAAGCAAGAAAATCCAAATTTTAAATATCTGAGAGTGAACCATAGATTCTTTAAAAGATATTTGTTAAACACATTTGATGAATCTATAAATTCAAGGAAATAATCTATATGCTCAAGGAAATTATGGTTAACCCACCGATAGCCTGCAAATATAAAAGATTAATTTTAGTATCTACTTTATTCATGGATTTTTCCATTCAGATCTAGTAGAGCGTTTCTTATCTGATTTACCTTCCTTTGAAAGAATTTAATCGTACTGTGCTCTCTAAGCTCAAAAATATTTTTTGCTGAGAAAGAACTCAGTTCTACAGGCTTCATAGTTCTCCCATTGTCTTACCACTAAATACTGCATGACTTGAGCCTTATACAATTTAAGTCATCAGTTTTGGGTTAAACTTTGGGAAACTATGATTCTTGGCATACGACCCTTACTGTCACTCCCTTACAGTAAATAAAAATACTGGAGAGGCTTGATGACAGCAATACCAACTTGAAAATGTGACCTTGGCATCACTTGAAATAAAAACAGATGCAAGTGAATGTCCTAGTATTGCAATGTTAAAATTAAATCCCACTTCAAATACATTCTTTAATTGGGAAGCATCCTAAGCACAAAGACTTCACTTCCCAACAAACACAACTATTATGTTAATTGGTATGGCTCCCATACAAGCCTTGGGTGGATCTGAAATAAACTGTTGTTATTCTGACCTAACTTTCCAACCACATTCATTTTGCTAAATTACATTTCTATGAGAGAGTGGGTTGATATGCTGCAAGTGTTACTAATTCTATTGAATCACTTTTTTTTTCCTTTAAAACAGAAGATCAAAAACCAAAACCACTTTCTATTTTTAAATATAATATTTCCACAAACAAAACTAGACATTTGAATAACCACCTTATTAAGATTAGGTGTTCCTGAAAGGGAGCCCTGTTACTCGGTGTTTGTTACTGACCACAATACTAAATTATGCAAATCTTAAAAGTATGTTTGAATGAAAGACCTATATAATTTGGCTGTTTTAGATTTTTATTTTTGATCTGTGGGAGTGATTTTAGTGCTGACAGAGGTAAAGATTAAAAATCCATTAGAGTTTGCACAGTGCAGCCAAAGGGACTCAAAGGGCCCTGCAGAAGGACTCAAAGCAGACAAGCTGGATCTGTCTGCACCCATCACTAGACTCTGAGCTGTTCTCTCTCCAGAATACCCTGGAGAGGGGTCCTGCAAGCAGCAGAAGGGTAATGCTTCCTGAACTTTTTTTCTCTGAACAGCACAAAGGAATAATCCTGACAGTGTCGGATGGAGATGTTTCAACAGGCTGCGCTTCTCCAGCAGAAGTGGGAAATGCAGCATGAGATAGAGAGTTTAATGCAATAAGCCAGAAGGGTTAACGCTCTCCCTCATGAGCACCAAGCCCTAGTTGCCTCATATCAGGACTCTGGACAGAATGGACTGCACTTTTAGCAAGGCACTCAATGAACACCCTGCCCACCCCAAATCCAACCGGCCCCCCAGAAAGCTTCCAGATGCTGCTGTCATTGAGAACTCCGAAGGAAATATCTTTCCTTGTTTTGATGCCCTAAAACTGAGTGATTCAATAGCTCTGCTATGCATTCAGTCAGGATCTTGGCCATCCCTGCTCTAAATACAGAGTATATCATTCATACATTCCCAAATTCGTACAGCTTTAGCCTTTGTATAAAGGATAAACAATGAAACCAAACCTTACTAACATTTTCCATACTTTCCTTGCATGTTTATTTTCTTTACATGTCCCTGATATATTTTTCTATTTTTATTCCACTTTTTTTCTTTTCCTTGTCCAATCTTTTTGCCCCTTTTGTGCTTTCTCTTTTCCACAGTAAATTCTGTTTTTCCTTTTCTCTTGTTTTGAAAAGACTCTTCAAATTATTTTTTGCACTTCGTCTTATCACCTCTCTGCTACAGTATCTCTTTCTAATGCCTTTTTTCTCACACCTTTTTTTTTTTTTGCTTTTACTTTCATTTCTTTTCATTTTTTCACTGTCTTCTCCTTTCTGAATCTTCTTTCTGTTCTCTAACATTACACTGAAACACTGCTCAAATAAATGTCTTTGTGAGATCTTCTGTCTGTAGGAGTGTTTTATAATATTAGATTTTTCTCCCTGGCAAGTTTACAGATTTACATACAGGCTGTACATTTAGACACATAAATGTACATTTGTATGCTTAATATTTTTGTCTAAACTTGTAGTTTGGACTTCGCTATTAAGTTCAAGAGAAGTGCAAGAAGTTACTGAAACCTCTCCCTTGCTCAGCTTTATAATAGTGTAATGGAAAATGAAGTTGTTGGTAATGAACTTAAGAAAACAGTATGAGAAAAAAAAATCCCTTTCCTGTGCTGCAGTGACCAGCATCCTATTATAGTGGATGTTTTTATCATACCCTGGAGCCTAAGCCAGTTTCGACATGGTGAATGCACTCCCGCACAATTTCACTGAATACCTTGAAGCTGAGGGAGGCTTCTATGGCCTGGCTTCAATTGCCAAGGCAATGCGGTCATCTGCATGGCAAGGCCGGTCACTAAACGTAGGTAGGCATTTATAAAGCCTTTGCAAAAGTGAGTTTTCAGTGTCTTTGTTCCCTTAACCTGATGCTAAAACAAAGACAATCCAGTAAAGTCACATCAGGAATTTTTTGATTTAATGATAAAACAAGAACCTCTTTATGAGCTATCATAGAAGGAGGCTCATCACACTCATGAGGTCTGCCCCAGGCAATCCCTTGCTTCTGAAAATAAATCCTATGTTCTAGTAAGGATTTTTCCTCATAATCTATCTACATTTAGTATGTTTTTTTTCATGCACCCTTCCATAGTATTGCTTTTCTTATCATCTTCCTATGTCTCTTCCCTCACTGAACACTAAGTTGCCTTTTTTTTTCTTCTTTTAATTTCACTTCTTCAAGGGCGCTGCTGATCACCAATTCCATTATAGAGAAAAAAGTTTCTGACAGCTGGAATGTGTGGATTTCCTTCATTATCTTCAACCTATGACTATGTCCATAAAAAGAATTTCAGTACCTCCTAGAAAGCACAGACCTTTCACCAATTTAACACTAGCCAATGTCTTCATATGTTGCCTTAGTACGTGGCAAATTTCCTAAGAAGCTCTGTGAACAGGCAGTGGCTTCTTCATTTGTGGTTAAAACATTTGTTGCTTTTGCAATTTGCAGTGATTGCTTGAGAAAGGAATGGCTTGTTCTTGGAGGGCTGCTTTGAGTTCGGTGGGTTCTGTGCATAGTTAACGATGACGCTTTAATTTTGTGGTGGGGGTGATGTGCAGATTGTGCTTTTTGGAGTCTTTGCTGCATTCTTACAAATTACATGTTGCAGGAAGCCTGCTTTTGGTTTACTTCAAATTTAAAGTAATCCCCTCCCCCTGCTTTTATTAGACCAGGGGTCAATTCCAGGAGCTCTGGTGGCAAAAAGCAGCTGAGCAACAAAACATGTCTGATCCCTGATGATTATCTGGTAAATCTTCAGCGACTAAGGGCAGATGTTCTGGCTTGTATGCCATCTCCTTCCAGTGCCTGGGAACTGGGAGCGCAACTCGAATATGACTGTGCTCAGAGGATTTTCACTTACCAGAAAAGTCTCTTGCAATCATCAATGTTGGAATTCTGCCTGGGGCAGGATTGGCACGAGAGCAGAAGGATGATCAGTAGCGTTAATGCTGGGGCGCCTTCACTGGGCACATTGCTGTGTGGGCTTGCCAGCAGCTTGGATAGTTCTGCACATGAATCTGTACTATGGACGTTGGTGGACTTTTCCTTACAATTTTAAATGCACACACAGAATCAAACAGGAATGTGCAGTGCGCTCCTTGCGGTTGTATATATGTGTGTATGCAAGAGAGAAAAAATAGCAACATCCATAGCTATGTCCTAAATGAAAAACATACAGCAGTTCATACCGAGTTACATTCTCTATCGTAGTGTCAAAAATTAACAACTAAATTAAAGATCTATTTTGTTTATATGACTAATTAATGAAAATATCAAGGCTGCTATTTGGAAATAAAATATCTAGTACAGCTACTGTTTAGATGATTAAAATATATAGCTAGGAAAGCAAAGCTTGTCATTCCAAATGTTCTAAGTCAGTAAAACTATACTGTTTCACTACGGAAATTAAAATAATGCAAATACATATATTTAAATTAAAAGCTGCTGCTATATTCTTGTATATAAATTGCTTATAAAACCTTAGGTGTGGATATATGAGATATACTAAATGTTCATATAATTACGTACTCCATTGTAACACAGATCACAGGTGTCAGGTCAAATTTTTGTCCTTCAAACTCAGGAGAAACAATGTTAAAGAACAGATATAAAGAAAAGAGGTTTCTGGATTTTCTGCAGCATCTTATAAAGATATCTGCAAGTGTTATACTGCATTTCTCCGAAATCAAGTTTTCTCTAAACCTAGACCTTTTCTAAACCTTTTCCAGTGAAATAAATCCATTTCTTTCTTTTTCTCCAGCATATTTCCTAGATTTCTGATCTATGTTTTTATTCCAGTCCTCTTTGAAACACAGTGCCCAAACTTGGCACTGTACGCCAAAAAATGCTTTGTTCTAGCAGAGGCAAATATGTGAGGTTCAAGGTCCTGTCAGCATCTGACTTTCTGCTAGATCTACTTAAAAATATTTTCTGTTAATGCGATCTGTCTTGATGATATGTCTCTGACTGAACCACTTTACTGGTGAAAATGACAATTCATTTCTTCATTGAACATCCTGGTCACTTCCAACAGCAGGTATGACCTGTTTGGCCTGTTGCCAACATCTTAAAGTATTCCTGCATCTTACATAGTTTTGCTAGGTTTTGTTCTAGAGTATTTAACAGATATGAGAGGCCACCATCAAAATTTTGGAAATCTTCATTTCCTTAATGATTATTAATGAGACAAACACAGTCTTTCCAGTAGTAGAAAAAAAAAGGTCATAGAAGGCATATAATTTCATATACAAAGCTGAGTCCATCTGATGGGGCATCAATAAAGATGTAGAGAAGTTCTTAAAAAATGGTTATCAGGTCACAGTAAGGTGGGAAAGATTGAAAAAAAACAAAAAGGCCAGAGCTACAACTGTGGTAAAAATCACACTTGTCACAGGGTGGTGGTTTCCTTTCTATGGAGCAAATGCAAGCTAAAATATCGCCAGGGTAATGTACCTGTTATATGAGGATGTATCTATGCCAGCACACAGTGCTGGAGCCCCTTCCCTGACCTTGCTGGCATGACATGATTTGTGTCCACACAGCTAAATTCACCTTTCACTACTGAATAAAACTAGGGTGGTCTCATTGATGCTTCCAGATTATTCCCTTGGCCAGAGACCTTGCTGACAGTTAAAACATAGGGTTTGTAGTAGTGGCCAACAACACTGGCCCTGTTCAGAGCGGCAGATGTGAAGGCAAAGTATTAGACAGTGTAAGGTATTCTGTGTCAAGCTTCTCTCATTCTCCATGCTGTCTTCTTTTCTTTCTCTGTTCAGGAGGAGAAATTGAGAGTCATAAGGGTGTCTAAATCTGGTTTACTACACCTTGGAGTCTCTATTTCTTCAGAAGCTCCCTGCTGGAGGCTTGAGTGAGTCTTTGCCCTTTTTACCACTGTGAGAATATAAAGATAGTGTAGAGCCAAAGTTCTTTTCATATTTTTCGGTTTAACAAATGGTATAAACTGTGGTCTTTTTAGGCCTAGTTTCTAGTAAAATAGTCCTTCTGAATTTCCTGGGGCAGACTTGGTTACATCATGCCCGGTGACATGCTGTTGGCATATGGCAGTAGACTGTAAAATGGGGAGAAGTGAATCAAAGGCATGTTAATATTAATACATCTATGTTGCTTGCTGCTTGAGGAATGCAGTAGAAAGGGAGTCATATGTAGTTTATAGAAGAAATGAATACATTCCAGATGTTAACCATGCGACCAAGGCTTGTATATACAAAAAGGGTTTTCCCAGTGCCTATATTTAATTTCCACATAAAAAGACAGGCTTTCTAAAACCCTTCCCACTATATGTCAGCATAAATCAGGGACATTTTTCATCATGAATCACAAATTTAGAAAAAAATACGCATCCACTTAAGTGTTTGTTTATCCATAAACATTTATTTATTAATGAGAAACTTATTCTAAATGCTAGTGGAAATCTAACGCATGCGAAAATTTTGAGCGGTTTCCTGCTCCACCCACAGCTTCTGCCAATATGGTTAGGTAATACCAGCATTGCAGAATATCACAGAGTTTATTTACTTAATGATGGATCTAGACCCAGCAGAATCACAATTAAGGGACTTTGCAAGATTTGCTATTTGCATTGGAGAAAAGGACAAATTCAGTAACGTACTTAGGGAATTGCTGTTGCCTTGTTGGCTTTAGAGATGTGGAGTATGCACATTTTATTAACATTGATTGGAATCAGAGGCAAGAAAAAAGCCCTGCATTTGTTCAGCATTAGGCAAATACTAGTCTAGTGAAGCTGCCTATAACTTTGATGGTGTTTTACCGGCTTATCTAGAGGCTGAATTGGAGGCAGGGAAAGCTAAAGAAAATGTCAGATTACATCACCTCTATAGGTTGAATAAATTAATGCCTCCAGAGATTAAATATTCATGAAGATCATGTGACCTATGTATCCAATCTAAAATGTCTAAAGCAGCTCAAAATTAACATATTTCCTGTGCTTGTAATAAAGAGTTCGTGCAAAAATAACCGGTGGAGTAATTCTGAATGATCAACAAACTCATTTTTAGCTGCTTACAAGCAATTCGTGAAAGAGAGAAGAGATGAAATTCATCAAATTATTCACTGCAAATTATTTGCTCAGCTCTGATTATTGCCATGGTGCTAAAATATGCAATATGCACAGCATCCAATAACTTGTCTTCAGAGGCATCTTGAAAAAAAAAAAAAACGAAAATATGTGCTTAGAACCCCATTTGGATAAGTAAAAAGCCTGAGGTATTACCATTCACTTCTTTCTGAAAGTCTGTGGGAAGAGGAGCTGGAAAGTTAAAGGAAGATGAAACTTCTGATATATTTTTTTTGTTGGGCCAATTTTTCTCCAGTTATTTTGACATGGATCTCCTCATGGAATAGATCCTAGACTGGTCCAGACTAGACTTTCCAGTGCAAGAGAAGCTGCCTGGAGCTATGGCTGCATACTGTGAGGTACATCACAGTATGGCTGACTTAGACAGCTCCTGCCCAGCTGGACTTTCCAAACGCCATTGTGAAGTCTGGTGTCTCTCAGCTTTGCTGGCACAGAAATTTTGTGGCTCCATGCTAGAAACATGCTCAAAGAAGGACCACCAAAAAAATAAAAAAGTTCAAAATATCGCCAGAAACCTGTAGGTTGTCACGGCTGCGGCCAGGGCACTTGGTAGAAGAGAAACTGTGAGAAGAGATTTCATCTCAGCCCTGAGGCTATGTGCCTTATTATGGAACTATAGCCATAGTGAAATCCATGGGTAAGGAGGTTATGTGCTATTCCCCTTCTCTTGGCTCCTAGGACAGAAGGTGTCCAAAAGGGCTGTATTATCAAAATACTAATTTTCATGCAGAAATTACAGTGTCAAATTTGCTAGAGAACCTTCATAAGGAGCATTTTTCGCTGGCTCTGCCCACTCCTCCTGTACATAGGCAGGCTCTTTTCAGCTATGCACTGCCTTTCTGAACTCAAAGTGTTAAACCTGAACTGCGGTTTGACCGTACGCAGGAGTTGCAGACAGTGATTTCAGATAAACCCACTTACCATATTCAGAATATATATATGAATTCTTTGAAGTCAGCCCTTCAATCACCGTCTAGCTGGAAACACTGGGGATGAGGAAGCCCCCTGGGGAGAGATACAAACTAGCTCGTCCCAGAACTGGGAAGACAAAGAGACGTGGAGAGGCCAGGAGAGGTTTCAAGGAAACTTCTGATTTGCTTCAAAGCTGATCTCTGTCACACAGGGAAAGGAAGGTCTGTAGGAAATGCTGACCTGGGACATTTGCTTGTGGAATGACTCTAAGGGTTTAAGACATTTCCACCCTACAGATGTTTATTTCACCGCTCAGACACCATAACTGAATATCAGGGGGCTCATGCTTTGTGCTGGTGCAGAATGAAACAAGGAGGCTCAAAACGCTTTGCACTTAGCTCCATTTGTTATTTTAAAGTCTTGCTCTGGCCACTGCAGACTGAGAAATAGCAGCTTTTTCGGTTTGTTTCCTTTCTGAGCCATAGCACTGCATGCTTTCCTGATAACAGCACTCTCACGATTGCCTAATTGGCTCTGCTAAAAGAGCTACGAGAAGATAAATTCCAGAGTCCCGTCTCAAGCGCGGTGACAGCTCAGGCCTATCACGTAAAAGGAGATGCTCTTGAGAGATTGCAGGGACTGCTTGCTGATGGGTGACAGCTGCGCTGAGGACGAGCCATGTCATCAGGCCCTGCACTATTTCAGAGAGCCTTAAAGCGCACCGGCTGCGGTGACCGTTCCTGCAGCTCTGGCGAGGAGTCCCGAAGTAGCGGCTTTTGGCTCGCACTGGCTGTGACACACATTATTCATCAGGCTTGCCGGCTGTTTAGCACCTCCAGACTCCTCCTGGCTGTTTATATTTAAAAATAAATCCTAACAACCACGGTTCAAAGTAGGGACTGACAGCCTGCAGCATTTTTATTAAAGCACGCTGAGCAGAAACTGAGGAGAGCAGATAAGAGGTAACGGGTGTTTGTAAAAACGGGCAGGAAAAAGCTCCCCGACTCAAGAACCTTCACCAGCAACAAATCTCAAGTCCAGGGAGCGTGGGCCCTGCAAGCAGGAGAGCCAAAGGCCCTCACTCTAAATGTAGGATTTGACAGGAGCCCAGCAGGGTAGGACCTCGAGGAGTGACTAAGCAAATGCTTGGCTAGGAAGGCTGGCAGGGAGGCCAGGCTAAATTGGTGTATCGCTTTGAAGGTCAGCTAGGCAATTTTATGTGTAATACTAGATTTAATGGGCATCCGTGGCAGAGCCTAAAGTACGGGGTGATGTGCTGAGAAAACTTAATTCCGATGCTCTGCCTGCAGCTCTCCATCTTGGGAGGCACCGAGACTGTTAGAGGCTAAGAGGGGTCAGAGCAAAATGGGACTCCAGCATGTCCATATGCTTAGGGCAAACACAGAAGCATCATCTGTTACCAATCCTCAGGGTCCACCAGGGTTTAACATCCAGCAGAATTTATCCCCTATTTTATAATGTATTGACTATTGAATTCCTTTTAATAGCACTTACTGGAGCAGATGTCTCTGTTCTCTGTGTCTTGAATCCCCAAGCACAGAAGATGTCTTCATGCTCCTTCAAGTATGTCAGGAGATTTCAACTCACAAACATTCAACCCGCTGTAATTATTAAGCTGTTTAAGAAGTTGGGAAGCTAAAATGTTTTTGGAAACTGCCATTCTATTTTTTTTCCCCTCTCAAAGATTATATATAAAAAATATTCAAGTGTATAGTAGCAAAACTCTGTTTTTGCCAAATCTGAATAACTGCTCTAGTCATAACAAAATGAATATCTTTGCCTGTATCCCAGTGGGTTTCTCTCCTGTGTCAGTTCTTTCTCTGATGAGATGATTTTTGTCTACATATAAATAAATACATCTGCTCAAGGCCCCATCTTTCCTTTCACTGACATAACTGATAATATTATATTTATCCTTCAAAGTCATGCAAATAGAATCCTCAGGCTCCAACTACTAAATGCTGTATAACCTGATTATTTTCTTTAAAACATAAATGAAATTATTACTATCCCCCTTCATTTCACACCCTTTATAAACTCCTGGCAGAAAAAGAAGATAGATAATAAGATACCAGACTCACTTTCCTACTCTGTAATTAGCACATGAAAAAAGAACTTACTGAAAACAATAATTCCTCAGTCATTTGTCTTTATTTTAATTTTGCTTTGAAGCCAACATATTTTCTCTGAGATTTTATTAGCAGCCATTTTGTAAATGAGATTCTCACTGGTAAGAACCAAGTTTGAGTGCTCCAGCGCATTAAAATTTAACATTTTTCTATGGCTTAATGTAACTTCTTCTTAATGCCGAGAGACTTTCCTGCAATGTTCATAGTTTAAAGGGCTGCATCTAATTAAAACCGTAAGTACCCAAAGTGCTTCAGTACCTAACTCTGAGGCATCCTGCTCATAGAACGGAGTCCAAAATCTTGAGTTACCAAGTTCAGCAAATATCCACACTTAAGTGAAGACTTTGGCATCTCACTGAAAAATCCTGAACAGACACCAAGCTGAACGAACCCCTGCTAGGACAGTTTTAAAGCCTCTCAAATAAGCTCCTTAGGCCAAAGGGCTGTGTCTTAAATGAATTTTCAAGCCTCTGCTGAAGATTAGCCAAATTTCTTTAAAACAAAATTGTCATTCTTTTAAAATAAAACAATTACTGGAGGGAGGAAAAAAATGGAAGTTATCTTTACAATAACGATGGAAAAATAGAGTGATATTTTGATTACCATCATTCTTTTCTGTCACCATCACAGTGAAGAACCATGCTCCTTCTGCTGGCCTGCTTTTGCGTCTTAGCTTCTCTCTCTTTCATGAGTGAAAATTTAGTAGAAAGAATGGAAAACATTTCCACTGGCTTGTGAGAAGTTAGGCCACTCCCCTGTAAGGTAAGAAATATGCATTTTAATCCGCAAGGAGTTTAATACACTAGACAGTTTGCTAAAGATTACTTGTCTGTGTGTGCTAGAAAAGTGTAAATTTTTAGTTATTAAAGTTTTATCTGTTTGCATAAATTCCTTAATCTGCTTGAGACTTGATTCTTATTTTTTACCCAAACTCTTTTATTCTGCTCATTTAAAACTAAAAGCCAACTTCAACTTCATACATACTCCACTTTCACACAACTGCCTTGGTGCTTGGAGAACCCCTGAGTATTTTTGACACCATTAGAATGTGCTTGAACAGTAAGGAGAAAAAGTGTAAAAAGGAGCAGGAGCTGTGTTTTCCAAGTATGGGCTTTCTGGTGTTTGAAGACAGCCAAGAGTTTAGCTTCACATCGATCTTGGAGAACTGGTCTATGCTGGATTTTCTAGGATAATCCTCCACTAGTTGTATGTACAATGGAAGAAGACTCCAAAGAGCCTTCTGTCGTGATCTCAGAGAGGGAAAAGATGCCTATCCAAAAAGATTAAATTAGAACAGCAGTGCTACTAAATAAACTTAGCTCTTGTCCCTGACTCTAAACTGTCATTCTCTTTCCTGTCTTCCTGTATTGTCCATTTTGGTACAAAGATTTAGTGATATGCATAGGCAGAAGCAGTGCACATCCAAGCACACTATGAGAATACTGCAGATGCCATGTTGTCCCAGGTTTGGACTCTGTCCCTAAATTGCAATTACGTGTATTTCTGCTTGTTCCTTTGCTCATTTAAAAATGTAGTCATCTGAGCAATAAGCATTCAAAACATACTGTTATGTGTTCATGGCTGATTAGCTGACTTTGGGTGTAAATGTGGCCATCAATAAAAAGCATAATGAAAGCCTGTTATTTTTAAACATAATTAAGTCAAAGGAAAAACAGCCTGACTGTAGAAATAGTAATTGGTTCATTACCTGTAATTGTGTTAGTCTGTTCACATTATCAGAGGCTAATTGGAGAAAGGAGAGAAACAGAGAGAATATATCGCTGAATACACAGGTGTGATCTATATACTTACCCGTGTATTCATACCTTATACACAGTTCATGATTAACTTTTCAGATGCAAAAATGTGGGAGAAGTATGTTCAAACAGAAATCCAGTAACAGGGAAAACGTTAAAGGTGCATTGGGAAGCATGAACAAATGATTCATTCATCAGGCAAATTTAAACAGAATTTACATTATTATTTGTAACACCAGGAGTGGGATCTTTTTTCAGTGGAAAGGAATCCTTGCACCATTTCTGCTTTAGTTCAAATCATTTCTGAGAGCAGCCAGGTAACAGGCGTTATCAGCACCTTGCAAAGCTATGTAATCTGAACATGTGACAGGAAGACCTGTGCAGCACAGTACATAGTTTTCAAAGTCTTATTCTTAAAGTTTTCATTCTGTTTCTTTAGAGGACTATGAAAGAGATTATTTGTTTGGAAGTAGCCTGTTTGGTACTGACAACAAACTTGGCCTCCATTCAAGGTTACAAAATTTGATACAAATACTTCATAAACTTGCTTCATGGGAGCAACTCCTATCATTTGTCCAACGTATTTACTGTTAGGTTTCAGTTTATAGGAAAATATTTTACTTCAGTGCCTTTTAAACCTTATTAAAAAGACAAATCATGTGAATCCAGCAAGGGAGTAACAAGATCAAGGCCAGGATCCTGTGAGTTATCCTGGACTCTCTCCATCCCATGCTCCTCTGACACATGCTAACACATCTCTCAGAGTGCAGCCTTACAGGCAATGAGATGCCAAGGATTTAGGTGATGCCTTCATTGCATCTTCAGGGAAGACTGAGCTGTGTGCATACTTCTGGGAGCATAGCAATGACAGGGTTTAAGGGCTGAGGAATGTGAATGGATTGCTGCTGGTTTTTTTTGGCTTTTCCTTCTTGCTTCTGCTGTCATCCTCATGGGAAAAGGTGAGGAGAGTATTCTGTAACAATAAGAAGGTAATATGGATAGTAGGAACAGACTGAAAATGGTAAGAGCAGAGGCTCTGTTAAGACATGGCATTGTCATGTATCTGCCAGAGATAAGTTGGTCAGATCAGCCTCAGACAGTATTTATAGAAGAGTATGGATAAAATACCTCCATCTGGCAAGAGACTGTATTATGGAAGACAAACAGGCTAGATGGATCTCTGGTCTAAAACGATGGAGCATTTTCCCATTCTTACAGAAAGGAAAGGATAGTTGTTAGAGTGAATTACAAGAAAAAGGACAGAGAGGGGAAGATTCACAAAAAAATGTGTGCATTCTGCCAGATTTTGTCAAATCCAACCTGCCTTTGCCTTCTGAGATAGGGCTAGGGGACCTAGAAAGCAGGTTTAGTCTCTCCAAAGTTGATAGAATGGGAGGTATGGGGAAATTTTCATGGGTATTAATAAGTTGCAAAATCTTAAAGGCCAGGAGGGCCAATATATGGTTGAATAAGGCAAGACTCGTTTTGGAGAGATGAAGTTTTCTTGTTTATTGTCACTGCGGGTTTATTACTTCTGTGGAATGCTTGGGAGCTCAGATCAAAGGACCAAAGTCTCCTAGCTCTAACATTGACCCTTAGGGAAAAAAAAAAAGCAGTTGTAGAGTGATTCTTCCCATGGTATAATTTTCCAGCTCCCAGGAATCAGCAGTTTAGTGATTTTTTTTTCTGAGCCAGAGGTTGTATCTGGGCTTTCATGTTTAATAACCAACGATGTATGTCTTCTCTTGAACTTCCCTAATGCTTTTTTCTAAATCCAAATTGAGAAAAAAAAAAAGCAGTTGTAGAGTGATTCTTCCCATGGTATAATTTTCCAGCTCCCAGGAATCAGCAGTTTAGTGATTTTTTTTTCTGAGCCAGAGGTTGTATCTGGGCTTTCATGTTTAATAACCAATGATGTATGTCTTCTCTATGAATTTCCCTAATGCTTTTTTTTAAATCCAAATTGAGTTTTGTCTTCTGCCTGATCCAGTAGACAGTGATTGTTGCAATTTACTTATGTATTATATAAAAATCACTTCCATTTGTTTGTTTTAAACCTACTTTGTTTTGTAGTAAGGGAAGTATTGACAGTAACAATACAGTTTTGTTAGTGTATGTGAAAAATACTAAGTGTTTTGGCTGACAGTTTTGTTGATTAGGGGTCACTTTGCTGCACAGCTCAGACCAGTGTAGCTGTCTTGGGAAAAAATAGAAAATTTGCCCTTACTTAGGTGGCCTCTAGGAAAGGTATGGAGCCAGGTTGCATTCTCCTTGTAAACCAAGGGTTTCTGACATTTGGCCTGCTCTTGATTTGCTAAGGTAGCGAAAAATCCCCTATTTTGGATGGGAATTTGTCTACTTCATCACTCTTGTTTCAAACCTGTAAGTGAATCTTTGCCCTTTCTTGAGGCTCTGGGAAAAACAAAACATAACAAAAATGCCCAAACAAAAGCACATGTAGTGGATCTTCCACTGTTTTGACTGTTTATCTTGTTCTATGGCTCGCATATTACCATTTTAGTTGTGTGCCTTGTCTGCCTTTGCCAATACACTGAAATATGTTTTCTTTCTTTCTTGTCACCTTCCTCAGAAGTCCTTTTCATACAAGAAAATTTAAGTGATAGGCTGATCTTGGTTCACAGATCCATAGAACACAATTGTCATGAAATCTTGGGTTTGCTGCTTCATTTACAATGTTTATATCAGTTATATCAGCTATATTGATCCATAGGAGAAAAAACAGACACCTCCTGTATAAATGAAATACTTCGTCTTTATATTTGTGAAAATATTCTACTCTCTGGAGAATTCTTTTCTTTCTGTTAGGCACTGACATCCCACTTTTGTCTTTCTCATGTCTTTTCTATGTCCACCTAATCCACCTAAAGCCTTTTTTTGGATCAGTTTTTCATGTAAAATCCCCAAATCCATCTTGATTAGATAATCTTCATTTTTTTTGCAAATATTTTTAGTTTTCACCATTTTATCTCCAAACTCTATTTTATTTCCTTACTTCCTTACTTCCTACCCTTTTAAGTAGCCTTGTTTTACTTCATTTTCATTATATAAAATGAAGAATTTGCCTTTATGCACACACGTATATATAATACAGTACCTTTACGTACAGTGATGGCCTGCTCCCCCTTTGATTGCCTTGTTCAGTGTCTTATGGCTGCTCTGTTTGAAAAGAGTGATCATAGAAACTGAATCAGTCCAAAGACAAGTGACAAGAATGATCAGAGTCTTAGGAAGATTGGAACGCGAAAGACTAAAATGATGAATGCTGTTTAGTTTAGCATTTTTTTAGGAGAAATAAAAATAGGAGGGAACATGACAGTGAAATATTAAATAATGGATAGTGAGGAGAAAATAAATCAGGTCCTCATATTTACTTTTTCTCTTACAAATAAAAAAAAGCAACAAAAAAGTATTTTCTTTTAGGAGTTTAAAATTTTGTTACTTTTCAGCAGAAGAAATAGCATATGCAAAGTGTTTTACAGGTAAATTAGAGTGCCTTCAGAAGGGATTTGTCACCTTCCTGGTTCACCTCCAGGACTTCTGAAAGAAGCTCGCTGTTTACGTGGGGTTTGTCCTTGTCGACATCAGGGTTTCACAACATATCTGGAGGATGGCAGAAATCAGGGGAGGCCTGGTCAAAGGAAGAACGCCCAACTGCAGCTACTGTGCTATGGTCTGGTGATCTCTTGACTAAACGCAAAATATGTGAATGATTTTGACCACTGCAAATGACAGCTAATAAATTTAAGAAATAGAAAGCTTCTTCAGTGATGATGGTATATGCCTCTATGATAAACTGTGGTAGGTGCCTAGGCATGTACCGGTGTTTATGTGCTACTTTATCATCTAGTGAGCACATGACGAGCTACAGACTAACACAACTTGCAAGTGTGAATGAATATGAAACTGCTTTTCCAGAAACTAATCATCGGGATTATTATCAAAAGTGGTGTTTTCTGGTTAGTTAGATTAACTTTATGGAGCTCCTGGATGACTTTGCTTGGAATAGTAATATGCAAATGACCAATGATGTTCAGATTAGTTTTATTTGCAGGAGGAATATATCTGCTGAAATAGAAAATCAGAGACAATGCCAGGAGAGGTACTACATGTAGGCATTTTTAAACAATCTTTGCTGGTAGAAGAATTAAAATATTTGTACTCATATTGATTATACAATACATGATATTTCCAACGGATGACACAAGTTATAACTTCTATATGAAGAGGTAAAATGGGAAACAGAAACACCTTTGGAGGGACTGAACTTTCTCTGCAACATACTGACCTCCAGTTGTGCTTTATTGTGCTCTCACTTTTAACTTTATCGAATAAACTTTTTGGAGTTTATTTACCCTTGCAAGTAAATACTGCAACACAGTCACAGTCATTGTCCGTAAGGAGACTTAGAGGCCACTGTGTGACTTTGTCAGAGAACTTCTGTGCTTGAGGTCTGAGAACAGGATGTTAAAAAAGGCATGAATCTTGCATGAAGTGTCTGTCATTAGTGGAGCTGTCTGCTTCTATTACTTGTGTTTGTGTCATTCTTTGAAGTGTTTCCTGAAGAAACACGTGATGTCTAGTTGACAAAAGAACTACTCGAACTTATCACAATGTTAAACATTTCTACTTCACCCTTATTCTGCTTTACAAACTTATGTTTTTGAAAGCTGAGAAAAAAATAAGGATATGGTATAACAATAAAAATATGCTGAGCTGGCATCAATTTTGAAAGGGAAGGGAAAAAATACAAACTCATCTTTAGAGCAAAGCTGTTCTCCAGTTTTCACTGAAAAAGACATTACTTTTGGGTAAAAGCAATCTAAGTATTCAGTGTATAATTATTCACCCTTAGAGATTAAGTTAAGCAGGTCCAAGCACTCTTTAACATTTAAATTAGTGCAAGACTTAAATTAGTAAACATACCTGCTTTTCCCCACTGCATTGAATGACGACTTCCTGAAGAAAACTTCGTACTGTGTAAGTGGTTATATCCAGTTCTAGCTGCCTGGACCAGAACAAACTGCTGAAATGAAAGATTTCTTTGCATTTTCTCTTCAGTCTTTGAAGGTGTCATCGTGTGCTTAAACTGGTTTTAGCTTTGGATACTACAGATATCATGACCATCGCTTGACGGTCACTATTAAGTAATCCATGTGATGAAGACAACGGGCAAAGTAGCACTCTTTTATTTATAATACAGTGCTATTTACTAGTGTCTGCTTCTAAGGAGCCACATGTAAGGTCCTGTGATGTGATTAATCAGACATTCCAGCTCCTTTTGAGAGATCCCAGCACTGACAATGGAAAGCAGGAGGAATTCTTCTTCAGTATAGCAGTTTTTGGCATTCTGTTAAGCAGTCTGAAATGAACTCTAATGTTCCAGTGAGAGAGAGCTAAACACTTTGTATGAGAATGTATATAGTCACTAAGAATTTTCCAAGAACAAAACTCAAATCCAGAGCTATTGATTGACAGTCTCAAGTCTCATTCAGTGTCTGCTGTTCTGGCGACTGTTATTTCTTTCTTAAACTCTGAAAAAGTTCTTGGCCTTGCAGAAGGCACAGAGTACATATCCTTTAAAGCACAGCTGAATTTGGGCTAAATCGGAACTGTACTAGGAGCTTAGTTGCTATTTCTGATTTTACAGGACAAATCTCTACTTTCTCTCTGCCTACCCAGAGGCTGAGGCCATCAGAAAGATTTGAAAGCTTTTTTATTTCCAGAAAAAAAAAATGAGTCAGACAGATACATTCCCAGAGCAAAAACTATCGAATACTTCATGAAACAATCCAAAATGTTCATCTGAGCTTATATTTAAACAAGACTGCTTACAAAAGAAGGATTAAGTAACATACAGATTACATATTAGATGAGTCTCAACACTGGCATTGTGTACTCATATGTACATCTGTGCTATGCTGAAGTTAATTTATGGCATAGATATGTTCATGTGACTGTAAAGGTGGGTAAAACATTCATTGCAGATAACTGATCTGATAAATGTGGAGCTTACTCAATTGATCTTAAATTTAATTTTTTATTATTTGTCCCAAAGAAATTGGTGACTGAGTAACAAACAGTAAATAATGCATTTATTGGACTGAAAGAAGCCTGTTGAGGCAGTGATTCTTCTTCCCTGATACCTAAAGCAATGGAGTCATATAATATTATTCAGTGAAGGTGAAACACTTCCTGGTTAAGTGCCAATGATCCTGGACCATCATTTTCCTCATTCATTTTTTTTAGGTGTGCAGTATTGTATGATAATTTTGCTGCAGGCAAATTTGGTTTATGCATCCTTGCTCTGGCCATTCAAAATTCAAAATTCACAGCCCTCCTAAATCCTGTACATCCTCAGGTTGTCTAAAAGCACCATACTTTGAGACTGAGCGGTGCCAATTTACATTCTCTAGCAATCCAGTTTTACACCCAAGACTGATTAAACAAACATAGTTTCTGTAGGTGGTTATATTTAAGAAAATGCATTAAAGCTAAAATGATGAAGGAGAAAACATGAAAGTGAGAATGCTTATCTCATAGAGAAAAGATGTGAAATTTTGTTCAGCTCTCTGAAGAGTCCAGAATTATGTCCAATGGAGATAATGATGAAATGAGATTATGTCTTTTTTTTTTTTTAATATATATATCCAACACATATCTTCTCAGTAGTTATGGGAGAGTAAAAGAACTGGGAGAGGTCTGGCCATACCTACTAGTAAGGAAAGGTATACAGAAAGGTATTTCTTTTGTGATTCCAATGAGCATATTTGGTATTATTAACAACAATGTTCCCTTTTACTCATTTCACCTGAAGGTGATCACTCTGCATATCTTTCCTGCAAAAGTGGCTAAATGAAGAGCTCGCTCTATCTTTTTTTAATGAAGCTAAAACAACACTTTGGGATTAGTGAATGATGGGTTGGATTTGTTGACATACAGTTCTTAGAGGTTCTTTTGCGACATTCAATTCTCGCAAATCTTCTGTCAGGCCCCATCTGAAGAATTACCCAGGCATGTATGGTAGTATTTTCTTTCTTCAATATACCACATTTCATTCATCTTTTCATTCTTATCACATGATATAACAGAATGCATGTCTATTTTTTATGATGTTGTATCTTAAAAATGAAGTAGTTGCCTGGTGCACTGGACTAAAATTATTAGTCATGGACTTCAGGCATTTTAGGTATAGGACATAGTAGGGAGTGTGGAGAAGGAGTCATCTAGTAACAAATGCACAGGAATTCATTTCTAAGGCTTTTGCATATGTCAGCCCTCAATGTTGCCATCTGCAATGCAGGCAGAACTGCAGAGAAACCAGCCCTGGCGCCTGCCCTTTATAATACAGTTTCCCATATCTTCTTGTTATTTATGTATATATTTTTTTAAAAAAAGAACACTTTGTCAAACATTTAAGGTTGACAGGCAAGTCGTGTTGTTGCATTGCAGGTAAATGCTGCCATGGGTGACACTGGCTGTGTCACTACGTACAGCATTAGCCAGAGAATTTGAGAAGACAGGCTCATGAAAAAAATATGAATGTTGTCAGACAACCCTGTATTTTTTATTATTAAAATCTTGAGTGAATTTAGTGCTCTTGAAAGTGAGGAACTAAGCTTCTCCAGACATCCTTTTCAATACATCTCAGTTCTGACCTGCAGCACCCTTGCTATTCTAGTTATGGGCCTTGAGCAGGGATTGCTCACCATGTCAAAATGTTGTAGTTTTATGAAATGGGTAGTTGAATACTTACTTAGATATAGTCACTGATCTTATTCTCATTTGTAACTCAACTATGACTCAAGCTCAGGCCCTCGAAGATGACAGGCTGGTACCAATGATGTGTATAGCACTCTCAGATTATGCCTACTACAGCTCCTGCTAGTTAAGATGAAAATTATTCAGTTGTGTGTCATGAGTGCTTTACTGTTTTTTATGAAAATTGGTAACTATAGAAGGTGTCATTCTCTCCATAGGTATTTTGGAGATGTATTCATTGGAGCAATATTCAGAAAGAACCTTTTAAACAACCAAGCTGGATGCTATGGAAGCATTTTTTGTAATATGTCATATTCAGAATGCGCATTATAAGAGCACTTTATTATCTAAGTGGTCTCATTTTTTTGGAGTAAATAAGGAAGTATTATTGAACAAGAATGAAGAGAAAGGGATATGAGCAGATCTATAATGCAAATGTGGCAGACTCCAGAATCCACAAACAAAACTGTTAATAGTTGTTGGTGCTGTTTGACAGTGTTGAGAGTTCAATCTGCATTACAGCTTTTGGGAAAATGGACTGGGAAGATCTAATTAATCAAGGATCAGCAGCTTGTGCACGTGAACCTGAAATCTAAGACCCTAAGAAAGGAAAGCATTAAGCAGATGTGTAGGTGGAATTGCAGGAAGTAGCTGTGTGACTTTTCCCTTAAGGAGTCATGACTGGAGGATCACTGTTTCTGCTGCTGCTCCTTCAACCCTAGAAGAGCAAATTCTAAGACCCTGAGGTGCAGATACTCCAGCTAATACATTATATGTCTCAATGCAGAGCCTAATCCACTTAGGCAAGCACGGAGTGAAAATATCATTGCCTTTACAGCAAGAGCCGAAGGCTACAACAAATCTAAATGCCATAGCTCCATCAAAATAAACATTCAAAGCCGTCTTGACATCTAGGGTATGGAGTTGAGAATGACACTGAGAATGAGATTTTAGGAAGAGTTTATCCCACTCTTCATGCAGATATAGCTGGACTTAAAAAGGATTCTAGTGCCTTTATAATGTTTTTGTTCTTTTTGGAAGGTCAAAAAACTTTTCTTCTGTCCCTTGTTTTCTGAGGACCAGGTTCTAATTGTAGGACTTTTCCTCTCTCCTTCCTCCCCTATTAACATATAGACTAATTGCCGTGTCCACAAAATTTACAGAGGAAAAAGTCATTTACTCAGAATACCTCTGACAACTCTTCCGTTAGGTATATAGCTATATGTTCCTCTGTACTACTCAGAGAATTATCTACAGAAAGATACTTGAGTAGTCTTGAGTAATGTCAGTAACAAGGGCAAAGGCCTAGAAAGACTGGCTAAGCAGTAGTGTGTTATACAACATATGTATGTTTCTGTGTGTGTGTATGTGTGTGTATGTGCAAATTAGTTCCTTTTATGCCTGCTTTGTACTGTGACTAGAGTATTTACTTAAAACTCTCCCCTGATTTTAAGTTTGCTTTTGTTTTTAAATATGCACAGATGAAAATCCTGACATCAACTGTAAAGAAAGAATGTATCGTGTCAATTGTTGAGCAGATTGGGAAGAGTGCGCTAAGTTTTTAAATTAAGGAAAGCAATTGCCCTTGTGTGTCTCCCATTGCTTGACTGGAGTTCACTGTTTGCATTAGGTGCTGCTCTTAGCACCTGATTTATTTTTAGTTTCAGTGGAGTTGCACTGCTTTGCAATTCTGATAGCTCCATTAGAAAATTGTGATATGGCATTAAAATTTTAACGGGCAATGTTCTGTTTGCATTTTGTCCCACTTAGCATCAGAGTGCCAGAGACTGGTAAGGAAAGAATATTAAGCATTCATAAAACACTTATACAAAAGCTAAAATTCCAAGGACTAAAGAACAGACAAGATGAGTTATAGAAATAATAGAAAAAAACAAATCCTGGTCATCTTTGTATTTAGTATTATTTTTCTTATACCAAAATATTCAACATTCACCAAATTAAGGCTGTGTGATTTGCTCAGTGGCTGTTAAATCTGACCTCTGTCAGCACAGAACACTAAAACTGTCCTAGATCTTGTGAGATTTTTGTGAGTGTAAATATAATCAAATTCTTAGAAACCATAAATTCTGTTTATACATCACTACTGAATATTCTTGTACTTTCACTACGTTGTTTTCCAGTCTATCAAATGTCTGGGGACAGCTTGCCTTCTTTATTTGATGGTTTTGGCTTTCAGAACACTTCTTATTTTACATAGCATAACAATATATGTTTTCTCTATACTGTTTCTCTATGGATACATTCAAAGCCTATATAATTTTTAGAATGCTTCCTTACAGAGTGACCATAAATGGATCTTTTACCCTGCACAATCCTTAATAAAAATATCTCTTAGTACCACTAATAGGGACAGAGAGGATGGAGTGGGAAGATTTTGAAATTTGTTTTTAAAAGTGCAGATCCTAAGGCAAAGTAAACAATATCATTCCAGATTTATATATATACATATATATCCACAAAAGAGATAAGGAAAAAATAATGTATGTACAAAGCAGTGATTCAGTAATCTAGGTATATCTTGGTATGTTTGCTTATTTTTTAAGTTTTCCGGTACCAGAATGCATGTTTAAATGATTGCATTTGACAAAGGAAAGACAAGGAAAAATGGTGCAGCATCTTTAATTTATCAGTTTACATGAGATGCAGGCAATAGCCTGTGGGTAGCAGATTGTGATTTTTCTACTCAAGTACATTCTCATGTTTTACTGATGAGCTATATGCCAGACCCTTGTGTTCTGTATAGTAAGAGTTTCATGGAACATCTGCTTCAATTGCTCTATCTCTTGTTTTGTTTTGTCACTAAGCTCACTTACGGTACAGAAGCACTGACTATAAAAAAAAAAAAGCTACTTTAATTCAATAGCATATCAGAAAGGCAGATTTTCTAATGCTTGTAATACAGCTATATATGCCTAATGTTTTCCATTGCATCAAAAGTAGTATGACAATTGACGCAATATTCTGTCATACTTCATAGGATACATAGTATTCTGACCCTCTGAACATATTTATTTATTTATTTATTTTAACCAGAAAAGCTGCATATGCATATATGTATGTGTATGTACTGTGCACAAAATGCCATGTAGGGAGGTGCATGTACACATGTATATATATCTGTAATCGTATGTACAGGCACACTGATGTAAACACTCATCTATATACCTAAAGAATAACATTTTCCCCATTTCCAAAGTCATCAAATGAACATGATTAAAGTCGATGTACAAAGCAAGACAATAAGGTAAGAAGAGTGTTGACTGTTGTTAGAAGACTGCGCGCCTTAGCATTTACATAGCAAATGGCATTGGGTGCCTTAATTGGAAGGATAAAATTATTTCCAGGGACAGAGAACAATAGCTGAAAAATGTAAACAACATACAACACCCTTTGTTGGTTTACTAGACATATTTTTCTGGTTCCATTTGATAGTCTTGGCTATTCACTGTCTTTGTGAAAGAAGTAGAAGGATTTAAAGCTGACAGTTTCAGTTTAAACTGCTATGTAATGGTCGAAGTTGGCTAAAAATAAATGTTTATCAACTGTATGAGAATCCAATGCTAAACTGTTTTTTAAGCCCAAAACTCTGTATTTACAGTGCATGATATTTGAACTGTTTTCTAACTGTTACAGAGAATAAATCCAGGAAGGAAATAAAAAAGGGAGGAGCTTTATTTTTAAAAAAAAAAAAGACTGAAAGGTTATATATTTTCTCACAAGCCATTTTTACATTCTTTTTCATACTTTCATCTGAACAAATGCTGAAGGTTATGCTGCTGAGCTGACTCTTTTTTAACACCCAAATCTGTTTCTTTTTCTTTTTAATTTTAATCTCACCTGTGCTGACATACACTCTGAAAAAATGCTGTTGGAAACAAAGAAACCATGAGCAGAGGCTGAAAGCGTGTTTACTTTCAGTGATCTTATTACTGAAAGGCCTTTTTTTTTTCTTTTCTTTTTTTTTTTTTTTCTTTTTAGAAATACGGTTTATCATTGTATGTGAATTGCCATTGACAAGGCTGGTAATTAGCCTCATATTATTTTCAGTATAGCTCACATCCACACATCACAGGACAGAAAATGGGAGTCTTAGACAAACAGAATCCTTGTAGAAGATCATTAGGAATCCCACTGTGACATGCCACGTGCAACCTCCTTGATTCAAATTAGTCATCTGCATTGTTCTATATTTTAGACGGCAGGAGGTATCAACTTATTCAAAAAAAAAAGCACAATTGTTATACATTTATGGTCAGAGTAACAAGTAATGTTCTGCACTCTCAGAAGACACCAAAGACATTTTAATATGTACTCATTATACAGCTCTGCCTGCAATGCTATTTAGAGTTTCATCAGTGTCTAGGTAACAAAGCTCTATTTTCTCAGCTTTTGGTAACGGAGATCTAACCATGAACTCTCAGTTAAACACAGCATTGTACAGAAAGTATTGCCAAAGACTAGGGGTTTTGGTTGCCTTTTATTTTTATTTATAGATATATATGTTTATATATTTTACTGAAGAGACCTTTAATCATATGAACCTTTAAAATAAATGCATAATATTCCTGATTTTTGTGTGTCTAAACACACTAGATGAAAACACTGAAACGCACTGTGGGTTAGCTGACAAATTATAGGAGCAAAAATGCTGTTTGTCACAGTCCCAATTTACTGTGAGGTCAAATATGTACCTTTCAAACAGACTTTACAACACTTTTAAAAATGTGCCTCTATGACGGCTGTTTGATCCCATTCATGTCTTTATGTCCTTGCTGGCATTGGTGACGGGAACATTTATATTTTTAACAAATATACCTTCCACAACTAATAAGTCTCAACAATTTACATTCCTTACACCTTCCTGATATTTACTCATGCAAACGCATCTATTTCAGTAGAATATTTAGGTCCACGCAGTATGAAACTCTAACCTCAGCAAATACTTGGATCTGCGCTATATATGCAAACAATCCAAAACAAAACCTGTCCTTGGCAGAGGCAGGAAACTTCTGCGAGATCCTAGGCTGAGGAAGGTATAATGACTCTTATTTTTGAGGAAGTAGTCAGAATTTCAATATTCTTAAAATATAGGTGTTTTATTTAATGGAGTACAAATGCCTATACATTGAAACATTACTGATATTCATTCTCATTCCTCTGTGCACAGAATCAGGAATCTGATCTATTTACTTCCAGAGTACATAACGCAGCACCAGAGAAAGAATTCAAGGGTAGTGAATGGCTCAGGGGACCAGTAATAGAATATGAAGCCTAGGTTGTTGGTTCAAATCTAATCCAGGTTGGAAGTAACAGCAATTATTGCCATCTAATGTCTTTTCAGTGATCTGTATGAAATGAGTTTGTGTTCTCAGTGCAGTTTCTAACAGACAGGTGTCTAGATCACAGCTGACACAATTGTTGCCAGGCTCAACATAGGGACCAAAGTCTGAATGGGTCTGCAGATTGAACAGCTCTCTGATGTCAGCATAAAACTTAAGCACTTCTAGAGATCGGGCAAGAGAAGGTGCCTGCTGGTGCATCTTTTTAACCTGTTTTATGGTGAAAAGGATCTATGCATTCAGAGTCTTCCATAGGAGTTTTCTCAAGGCGAACAACCTTTTCAGTTACATGAGAAAGATGAGATGGCGCTCATAACCCACACGTTAAAAATTAGCAATCAGAAGCACTAGGAAACATTAGTAAAAGGATCAGTCACCATAATCTCAGTTTGTTTGCTGAAACTTGTGTGCTTAAATTTATTCAAGGGATTTGAACAGAATAGTTCCTTTAAAAGCCGCAAATATGTCTCGGACATTGTGCCTGGATGGGCATATAGACCAAGGTAGATTCCTGGTAGTGGCATTGTGGCATAGTGTGTCAGTTGTTCCTCGAACTTACAAGAGTAAAAGCAGGAATTTTTATCAACTAGGTATACAGCTCAGATGATAGATCCCTGATGTGATGATTTATGCCCTTTATGACAAAACTCTCTTTTCTCATCCCACCTGGGTATGTTAGATCAGAAATCATGTGTAGGACAAATCAGTGCTACCTTCTTGTACAAGGCTTCTTTTCCTGAAGGATCTCCACTATTCCTATAAAACTACTGCTATTGCAGTGAGCTACAAAATAATGTGTGTTTTGGATAGACACAACTTTGGTCAAATCTTCTTCAATTTAAGTTCATGTGCAAACACAAAGTTTTGAGCAGGAAGTTGTGATAAACACAAAGTTTTGAGCAGGAAAAAAAAGGCCACAAAGACACGTAGAAAACTGTGTAGATTATGATCATCTAGTTAGAAGAAAAGAGAGTTCTGAAAAATTATGTTATTTATGGACCTTCCCAAGGGTAATCACGCTATAAAGGGACTGGGAATTTATATAATAAACACAAATCAATGTGCTTAAGGCAACTAACTGGCAATTATGTACAGTTTTGATTATGGGAATTTACATTTCCACAAAGGAAATATAATTACAAGGAAGGTAACATTTTTTTTAATGCCAGCCTTGTACTTTTTGACCTGGTTTTCAATTTAGCAGAGATCCAGGAAATTTTGATCAATGTAGATACATATATAAATGTTTGTATAGCAAGTGTCTGTCAGGCAACAGCACATCTACTGAGGATTATCTGGATCAGGATTCCACATGATACTAATTACTAGGTAGTAAAGTCAGCAGAGGAGAATGAAATCCAATCAGAAAAACTACCATATTTTTCCTACTACAGGTGTAATGTATTATTTGCCCTATGTTTATTTTATATTATTTATGGATCATGGTAAGTGTGACATATATGAGTTTAGCATATTCATGTAAGATATTATATACACAGGTAAAAACAGAAAAAAATTGGGCTTAATTCTTACATATGTTTGTTGTGAAAATTGAATCTCAAGATACTTGGAAAGTAAAAGGAAAATAAAGGTAAGAGGAAAGGAAAGAACCCAAAAGCAATAATAGGAAAGAGAGACAGTGATATTGTTAATAAATGAAGGATTAGGAGACTCAAACAAAGGAAAACTTTAATATATGTTAGAGAAGAAAGAAATGGAAGGACTTTTAAACTTAATAGACAGTTCATAAATTAGAAAATCTGTCATATAGTATTAAAAATCACACTTACCATTTCACTGAGTAATATATTATTAATTTATGTTATGATATATGATTCACTGTGGTGCTAATAATTTATGTTTTGTATAGAATTCTAAGTCCAGATTTCCAGCTTTAGTAAGCCTTGGAGTTTTGTCTAGCTTTTCTGCCTCTAGGTTTCACAGAGTGATAGATATTTCTGAAAGAAGTATGAACCCTACGTGTGAGAACTACTGCAAGAAACTCCTTGTTTAGCACAGCATTGGAGGTTACAGCTATATTGCTGGGTGCTCCATATTACTACAGAGGAGTTATTGGTAGGGCTACAAGAGCCTTGTAAGTTCTCAGCACTTACATACTCTGAGTGGGGCTTTAGACATGGGACTGGGTCTGGTAATAAGAACATTATTAGCTAAATTTCATAAAATGCTTTGATAACGCAGGTGTATTTATGTTTTAAAAAGAAGCCTGAAAGTGCCTGCTTATGCTTGCGAGGCCATTTTAATCCTTTTTTACTTCCTAAGTCGCTGACCTGGTTTCTCCTGAGGTCTTTACCCCAAATTTTTCTTTGTCTTTCCTTCTAAATTCCTCCTGCCTTTCCTGCCTTACCTACCTTTCTCCATTTCAAGCATGTCTGTTGTATGGGTTTGGCCAGGAGGGATAAGCTGTTCTGCATGAACACTTAACTGCAGCACCATGTACTGTTCACCTTTCCCTGTCTACCAGCACCTGTGCAAACTCTTACTGATAAAGTCCCGTCTTATTCCACCTCTCCTGCTACTGTCCTCTGGTATCTGAAAACCCAGGGATCAGTAACCATCACCAAAAATATAAAAACTGTACCAAATTCCTATCTCCTGTGCTATTACTCACTCGCAGTGTTCAGTTGTGTCAGAAGATCCTTAATTTTGTATATTATATACTATTTTCTAAAAGGAAATTGAATTTTCAGACTGAAACTAGCATAAAAATTGCACTGAAATAGTCTATTAGGGGCATTTGAAATTCTTCTCGTAAACATAAGCAAGATGGTGCATAAATGGGCCATGTACTTGAAGGACAAAGAATAGATCTTTCTAGAAAAAAGCAGGCAATTAAATGGAAATTATGACTCAGTATAATGTGGCTGGAGATGGAGGCTGATCAGAGGTACATGGTGGAGATTCTCATAGCCACAGCGGGGCCCACCAGGGCCCAGTGTCAGGATAGCAACAGAGTCTCTTCCACAGCTGCTCTCTAGGAATGCAGCCAAGAGAGAAACCCTGGAGCTGTCAATAAATCCAGATGTCACTGCTGCTGCTATTGGAAAGAGATACACCAGGGATTGTCATCTGGGTACTGCAACTGCCAAACTTGGCTGCCTTTGGCCACAGCTGTTGACTTTGCTGCTGCACAACTGTTGAGTAGGAAGAGGAGTAAAAGCAGTGCCAGCACAGTGGGAGGCAGCTACCAAGTTAATGCTCAAGTGGTATCCTGGCAATTCTCAATTTGCTTCGTAATTGTTTTGCTCGGTGGGAAAATAGATGCACCAATAAAAGTTTAATTTATAACTGTGTAACTTTAGCTGTGTGCACGCAGTATGGTAGTTGTGCATTTGTAGATTTATGATGAGTGACAACTAGATGTCTGTGTTATGGAGTACTCAACGCATAGAAAGACAAATTCTATCCTAATAAAGTTCTTTTGTCTCTTTTAAGTGGTTAATCAAACTTCATAACCACAGTTCATGCTTTTGCTGGAAAATATTAAAAGAAGGAAAAACAGAATGCCAAAGAAAAGAAATGACGTGCTGGCTGCGTAAAGCACCGGGCTAAAGTATTTTTATTGCCTTTTTTTTTTTTTTTAATGTATACCAGAATAAAGAATTACTTGGAAGCAAAAATGGTGGCAACATTTTGAAAAGTAGCCACATTTTTGGTATGATGTAAAGCACAAGGTATAAGATTGCAACGGTCCCCCTTGCTCAGTGAGACCTCTGTCTTGTTATACCAATCAATCTGGTGGTTTGCTTTCCATTCAGAGGCAATTTATATGCATATATTATAACACCAACATTTTCCTTAATATTAAACAGTTCATTTCTCTCCTTGACATTTATCCTTTTGGTCCATTTAGAGAAAAAAACTCATATCCCATTCCTCCTGTTCTTTGTATCTTTTTTTCCCTATTTCTCCCCTCCTATACTTGGTTTCATTCTAATTCATCCTAATAAGCCCTCGCCTCAAAGCCCAATTGACTGAACAGAATTTTGCCAGTGAAGATATTTTTGGAAAAAATGAAACCTGCACCCCCAGTAAAGACAGCTTATAAATAGGAGCCCTATTCCCCTAATCACTCCAGCTCCTGCTGTGTGTAGCTGTAACAATTTAAATTAATCTTTTCTTAACATGGATTGTTAGAACCATGGACAATATTCCACATGAGGAGGCACAATTAGTTAAACAGTAGTATGAATGTTACCCTATTTTCCCCTCGAAATAGCATCCTAGAACATTAAACATCCACTTCTGCCCACTGTCAGATTGCTGGTCTATGCATGGCTTTTTCTGAACCCCTAGGTATCATTCTTCATGATAACTCACAGTCTGAAAAATTAATATGCTAGTATTATTAAACTTTGCCTAGATAGGGTGCAAAAGTGAAAATCTGAAAAAAAAGAAAAAAAAGAAGAAAAAAAATGAAAAAAAAAAATGAAAGTCTCTCTTAAGAGACAACTACCAAAAATATTTTTGGTAGTCCTTGGTCCAGTCCTGTTCAATTTATTCATCAATGACCTGGATGAAGGCACAGAGTGCTCCCTCAGCAAGTTTGCTGATGACATGAAACTGGGAGGAGTAGCTGATACCCCAGAGGGCTGCGCTGCCATCCAGAGGGACCTGGACAGACTGGATAAGTGGGTGTTGAAAAACCTCATGCAATTCAACAAGGCCAAGTGCAAGGTTCTGCACCTGGGGAGGAATAACCCCAGACACCAGTACAGGCTGGGGACCGAGCTTGTGGAGAGCAGCTCTGCAGAGATTGTGTCCAGTTCTGGGCTCCACAGTACAAGAGGGATGTGGAGCTGCTGGAGAGGGTCCAGCGCAGGGCTACAAGGATGATCAGGGGCCTGGAACATCTGCCCTATGAGGAGAGGCTGAGGGAGCTGGGCCTGTTCAGCCTGGAGAAGAGAAGGCTGAGAGGGGATCTAATCAGTGTGTATAAATACCTCAAGGGAGGCAGTGAGGAGGATGGTGCTGGCCTCTTTTCAGTGCTGGCCACTGACAGAACTAGAGGTAATGGCCACAATCTGAAGCACCAGAAGTTCCACAGGAACTTAAGGAAAAATTTCTTAACAGTGAGGGTGACAGAGCTCTGGAACAGGCTGCCCAGAGAGGTTGTGGAGTCTCCTTCTCTGGAGATCTTCAAAACCCACTTGGATGCAGTCCTGTGCCACGTGCTCTAGGTGACCCTGCGTGTACAGGGAGGTTGGACTAGATGACCTCTAGAGGTCCCTTCCAACCTTAAGCATTCTATGATTCTATGATTTCCATCAGGAAAACCATTATTTGCGTGCCTGGGCAATCTACCACCAATTACTTAGGTTGGGACATATTTCGTGGTCAACCGTTTTGGCCTTCCAGCTTTGAAATATCTCCCATGTGATATGAGAAAATGTAAAGTGATTCAGTAAGAATACTTAACTTTAATAATATAGGTAGCAGAATTATCCAGGGGTGGATTCGATTTTTCCAGCACTAGGTATAGTTAAATCTACCAGTAAATTAATTAATTTAGTAATTAATTGCAGTTAATTTTAGCAGTATAAACAAATGAAATTTTCACATCCCAAATAGTAAAAAAGACAAAATTACTAAAAAGCATGTGCTTCTGCAAAATGTGTTTTTTCATGACTATTACAGAAATAGGCTACATTGCTTATGATTTTAGTTGTAAAATGACATCAAAAAGAAAAATAATAACAGCTTAAAGAACAAGCTGATCAGATCAGTTTTAGTTCACCACGTGTAGTCAGTTTAATTTTCATTTGGATATAAAGTTTGCATTTTTTATGCAAATACAGAGTTCTTTTATATGCTTTTGCAGATATAGAATTCTATTTTGCATATGTAGAACACTGCATTTATAAGCCTTGAATGAAAGGCACTGTAGGGAGAAATTTTCAGTAGAAATCAACTGCAACTTCAGGAAGCACACGTCTTTTAAAGCTCCCGGTTAAAAAGAAGGATAGTGGAAGTTGAGGATTGTTAGCAAGAGAAGTCAGACTAGAGGAAAAGAGATTCCAAGTAACTGCAAGCAACTCTAAAATGTGTATTTTTCAGCTGTACTCCCTTCATGCTGAATACATATAACTCAGACTAGATCTTCTCATCTATTTTTGGTGTGTAATCACTTTTCCTAACAGACTAGCTTTTCTTCCTCTTTTTTTTTTAAGTAAAGAAAAAATGTCTATAACAATTATTTAAAAGAAAAGTTGTAACTATTTGGAGTAGACCTAAGCAAAGCAACATCAGGAGCCTGAGTCTAAATACATCATGTCATGAGGCAAGAATCACAGGCAAGAAATTTGAGTGGGCAGAAATTAAAGCCCAGAATTTGCAGAAGAAAGAAAGCAAACTCTTGCATCTACTGAGAAAGATACTTAAAATATGGCCCCTGAATTCTGAGAGAGAAAAATAAAGTAAAATAATAAAATTATGTGAGGAGGAAAGTAGTATTGCTGAAGCTGACAAAGAGACTTTGGAAAAAGCTTATGAGGTTACGTTTGGCTGTGCAGAATTTTAACTTGTGACTAAGAAATTCATGGCAAGAGAAAGAGAAGAAGGAAAAAAATCAAGGGAAAACCTTACTTGAGCTAAGCCATCGTTAGGTTATGTATTGAAATATAATGTGAATGTATCTTAAATGTATATCTTAGAAGGTCTTACCTGTCTGTAGCAAGTGAATAAAACACCCAGTTATTCAGAAAAATAAATCAAAATTTCACTTTGTTTAAAATGGAGGGTTTTTTTTAAAATTTTGTAATAAAGGGCCAATTTCTACCTGCAGTATAGACAAAGTGTACAGAACACCTACAGACCAATTGCAAATTTTAGCAGAATTTCACCCTTTTCCTTTGAAAGGGAAACAGGAAAGATATATGCCTGAGATTTCTACTTTCAGAAATCCTGACGACTACGCACTGGAATTTTGAGAATCCTCAGTGCTGCTTCGGTTGTGAACTTGAACGCTTTGAAATATTAGAGTGGAGTGTATCTTTTTGTGCTTACGTTGGAAATCTGAAACCCTCATTATTTCTGCATTTGTTAAAATACAGCTCTCTGTTCAACATACAGACAAAGCAAAAGGCTTTGATAAAACCTGATCTACATTCAGAGATCTGCTGTGATCTCAGCTTTTCTAAAATGGCACATCGCAAAAGGCACAGTACTGGTATAAAGTACTGAAATAGGCTACTTTTAACAGCTTCTCTTTACTTTTCCTTGCCAGCCGTGTTTTCATTTACATACCTGAATTGTGTCATTATTGTTGCCTTTGCTCTGTCTTTTTCTGGCACTTCAGTGGCTTATCACCTTTCCTTTCTTTTAATGAACAGTGGGCTCTGTACATCTCTTGTGTTGATTTCCTGAGTTAATATTCATGATTCTTCTTCCCAATCTACTAGTTCCTCTGTTGATGTTTGCTTTACAATACTTCTATCGAACATACTTTTACAAAATAAAAGGTCTTTTTACTTTCAGAGGCTTAGGCTGGAATGTAGAGAGTTATCTTCACATGGCATGTAATATGATCCTGGTTTTATTATCTGGATAGATATAGTTTTTTTTGCTCTCCTAACTTTTGCTATCTATATTTTTAAAGAAACATTACATCTTCCCTATCTAAAAAGATCCACAAAGCAAGCTTCCTGGTCAAAAACAGATGTATATTCTGGTTAACTAAAACTTTTTTCTGCATTGCAGTTTATCATTAATTTTGCTGAATTTCTTCTGTTTAAAATGAAAAATGCTGCAAATGGAGTGCTCAGTTTTAAGTATTGCAAGCAGTAAATATATTTTTAAGCATCTCTCAGCTATATATTTCTAACTGAAACCAAGGAAACAAAAAAAAAAGAGCTTTGCTCTTTTTAAAAATAACTATAAAGGGTGAATATTTCCCTTCTCTGCAACCCTATCTCAAAAGCAAAAACAAAAAACAGAAAAGAAAAAGAAAAGAAATAGATATGTACAGTATATATTTCCTCCTCAGAATGATTCTCTTCACCTCTTTGTTTTAGATTATGACTCTCTCATTTTGTATTAGTTCCTGCACAGGACTTTTACTGTCCTTCCTGCAAGATGATAATAGCGATAACTAAACAACAATCCCTGTACATCTGCATCTCACAAATACTCCTCCCTCCCCAAATCACGAGAGTCTTTTGACTCACTGATAATTAGCCACTGCATCCATGACAGTTCCTTTCTTATTTTTCTTATTTTTCTTCCTTTGTTTTATGTCAACCACAGCCCTAAAATGATTGCTTAGAGAAGCAACTCTTACTCTGCTTCTTTTATGCATAACACTAGCACCTTCAGCTCCACTAAAGACTTCTACTTGTTTCAAGTTTAGATGAGCAGAAGACTCAGTTTCTACCTAGAGTTACCGAACAAATACTAAATAACAAATAGAAAGATGTCAGTTGTTGGTCCTTTTAATTTTTTTTCCCACGCTGCCCTTCACCTGCATTTACTTGTAGCTGGTGAACCTCTGTGGCCATGAGCTTTTCCTCGACTATTTGCATGTGGTGAACAGCAAGGCTTTCAGAGAAGATGCAGCTTCCTGACACATCAGGTTGAAAGAAATGAGGCTTTTCTGCACTGGCAACGTTGCAAAGGGAAAAACAAAATGTGCTTCCTCTTATACTCCCTCCACTGATGTCTTGCTCCACCACCTCCCCTCCGAGCACCTCCCCATGCCATCAAGGCCGTGTTTCCTAGCAACATATGGCCCCTTTGCAGAGTTCTCCCTGACTTCTGCCTTCCGTGCGCAGCCTGTCACTCACTGGTGTTGGAAAGTGATTGAGCTCCATCCTGGATGTCTGCATTTGCAGCCTTTAGACTCTTCATGGGCATCACAACAGGACGTGTGGCCATGTGGGCATGCACTGTCCTCAGACTAAAGTCACAGTAAATGACTAAGTTTAAGAAGACATGCTTTTGAATCTGTGTCTGTGAGGAATAATCCTTTCTGCCTATTCCTGCAATTTACATGTGACATGACATTCCTGACTGCCTTCTGTCCTGAATTTATACTACCCCTTACTTACAAAAAGGAGGTGTCCTCTATTTTCCTTTAAAGCTAGGGTTTGCTGTGAAGCTGCTTATGGTGAAATAGTGAACCACTCTCCTGGACGCTAGCATCCTGTTTCATTCTTACTCAGATCCTGCAGGTGTGGCGAGAAAATTCACACTCCTCCTTCACAGTCTATAGAGGTAAAGTGCAAACACGCACGCTGCACTGAAATAATGCTGGCTAGATACACGTATTCCCTATGCATACAGAATAAGGGTCTGGTGGTTTAAGCTGCCACGGATACAACCATGACTCCATCTCCTAGGCCACAATTTCCAACTGGCTGATAACCTTTGGTGTTTCTGGAGTGATACAGTTGAGAGAAAATACTTGGTAGGAGTAATTTCTAACACCTAATCTTAAACATTTGTCTAGTTATGAACTTACAGTCCTCCTCTCCTTACAGTCAAGGGAGAGAGGTAGGGTTGAAAAGCATAGCTAGAAGCCTTTAGAAGTGACTCTACAGGCAAACAACCCGGACTCCAGCACTGGAGTACTTAACATTATGTGTATTGGAGTACTTAACATTATGTGACTGAATTTATCTACCTCACTCCATGCTTTGTTCCAAGGAAGACAAATGGTCTAGGAACAGCAGCAATCTTATGGCACAATGCAAAGATTAACTTGATGCTCAGAACCGGTTGTGGGCAGTGTCCTGCTAGCATACCTTAAATTGGGTAAGAATTAAGCACTGATCTGGTTTTGCTTGAAGTCCCCCAGTGAAAGACTCACGTTTTAAGACTGATGCTTGAAATGCTGACTGCAATCACATCGTTGGCTCTCTCAGACCTTAGCTTTATTTGGGATTCCTGAAGGGACACCTCGGCATATGTTCAAGAAGGCAGAAAGCATATCAGACGATATATTGCCTAGTCTGTAATCTATACCTCAGATAACCTGCACCTGTTTAAAATTACTTGAAATTAAATCCTTAGATAACCTGTACCTTTCTGGAACCTATACAAAATGAGAGGCAATGGCATGCTGGGGAAGCAGAGATTTGGGGATAAACTTATATTATTCACATTTGTGCATTAACCTCCACTGCTACTTAATCATAGGATTATTTTTAGTAGATGGTTCATAGATTTCACATATGAAAATGTGTTAACCCCTCAGGCACCTCAATAAAGACCTGATTTTCCCCACTGATTCTAAGGAGAGGTGGTGTTGGGCAGTGCTGACTAATAAGCACTTGGAATTGCTCATCCCTTCGGTGCTGTAATGCAGCAATTAGTTCCTAAACAAGTGCCCACCAAAGTCAATGGAAAGACTCCTGTTGACTTCAGTGGGTACTGGATCAGGCCTTTTATGGAATATTTACGTTTTGATATGCAGCCAAGGTGGTTACTAAATAAATCCAGTCATTCTTTCTGTTAATACAGTGTTTAGCTTTTACTATCTGTTCTCGAGAGACTGCACTTCTGGAAATTATACATATATATGCAATTCCAAGCAGATAAGTGAATATATCAGCATCAAGCATCTGAATTTGCTTGTAGGTCGAGATTTTTGATTTTTCTTCCATATCCAAAACTGGAATTGCTCTTATTCATGAGAGTACTCAAACTAGCTAATAAGCTATCTGAACACATTTCATTTAACAACAAGCAAAAGAACCATTTCTGATCTGCATTCCAGCATTTGGTTCTTAAGTCATTTCATGCAGGCTTCTGGTAACAATTAATACTACCATAAAAAGAAAATAACTGGGAGAAACATGCACACAAATTGAAAGCAGATATCTGAATTCTGTTGTCCCACAAATTTAGATCAACCGCATGTCTGCCTGGAAACTTGTAACTAGCATTCATGAGTGATGTTACAATATAAAGTGTGGTGGAGAAATGACAGTGGAGTCTGTTTGTACTTTCTGGAATTAATATATATGTGCAGATAATTAAAAGAACAATAAAAATACACAAGATGAACATACACAGGGGGAAGGTTTAAACATCATCCAAAAATGTCATATGGCATGGGCCTTAGGGAAATAAAGGCTTACAGGATACTGGCAGACAGTCCTGCTGCTGGTACCAGAATTTAGCAGTTTCACTTGCTTGAAAATAAATCCTTTTAGTTAATCTGGCTCTGTGGGTGGAATTGCACACACCACTCCCGTTATTGTTAGACAGGAGTGCAGGCTGAGTTCCCATGAACTTTTCTGAAAATGTAACTTGGAGTCTCTCCTATACAAAGCTTTATTTATTAGAAATGCCTTTTAACTTGTCATGGTGAAATCTTATCATGGTAGCATCAGATATTGCTGATATTAGGGGGGGGTGCACACTGAAATTTTGATGTATACCTGCAGCTCTTATTAGCATGGCAGATAATTTACTATGCATATCAAGAGGGGAACATGTGAGATTGTGAATTCTTTCATCTAGAGAGTAAAATCTTAGTGGCCAAATGTTGACACCTGGCGTAGAGACGGATTTGCCGCAGACAGCCAAGGTTATTGAATGGGAATGTGGCAGCTCTGTAAACCTTCCCTTCACCATCTGGTTCATTCTGGAATATGGAGTATATATCACAATTACATGAATAAATGAAAAGATATGCAAGTTAACTGAAATGTATGTGTTTCTCTGCTTTTCTGCACAATGAAACAGCCATCTGGGAATCAGTATGTCTCACATTTCAAGCACAAATCAAAGCAAGCAGCAATTCACTCTGTGACGTGTGCTTCATAGAAAACTGGACTTCATTATCACAGAGTTAATCACTTTGGAGTCTTATTTTTTTTCTTTCTTTCTTTTTTTCTCTATGGATACAAAACAAACCTATTTGGAAATAGATGGAGACTGCCCTTATTAAAATTGTATTTGGAACAGAGTGTGGCTAAAAAATAAGAAAGAAAAAGAGTGGAAGCACATTTGTTTGTACTCTTGCCTCCCAGCTCCAAGCTCAGGGGTGGGTCTGTAGAAAGGGGGAAAGGAATAGAAAGTTCGATATACTATTTTTTCCCCCTTTCTCTCCCTCGTTTATTTTATATGCCTATTTTTCCTTTTCCAATTCTATGCAGCAGTATCACCTAATGGAATGGGTGACATGGATCCAAAGCATATGCTCTTGCCCAGCAAATTCACATGGAAAGTGAATGGGGTGGGAGGCCATACAAAGTACGTCTGACAAGAAAAGATCTGCTACTATCCTGTGGTAACTACCACATTCCCTTCCCTTCCCTTCCCTTCCCTTCCCTTCCCTTCCCTTCCCTTCCCTTCCCTTTCCTTACTTTTCTTTTCTTTACTTCCCTACCATTTTTCTTCCTTTTCTTTGTAGAAGGTCAGTGCAAATACTTGCAATTGAAGGCAGTGGAGGTTTCCTATGGCAAAACCCTTGTAGGGCTAATCCCAGGTGAAGGGATTCTAGGACTCAGTGAAATTAAAAAACACAATTTCTGTGGCTAGCCTCTTTGTGCATCTGGTGTGTATGTTAAATGACACTGCATCCAAAGGCAGTGAATGTATTTGATAGACAAGTAGTGCTAGCTCATTGGAAAAGCAGCTTTAAAACAATGGATTACTGTATTTTCATTTTATGGATGTTATTTTGTAAAATTTCTAGAAAGAAAAGCTCTCTGCATTAAACAAACAAAAAAAAATGCTGGAAGACACTCATACACATTTGTCCCTTTTCCAAACTTTATTAATCTCCTTGAATACTAGAGTTCACCAACTCTATGGGCTTTTAGCCAAGCTGAAAAAACAAACAAACAAAAAAACAATCTTAAGAATAAATATTAATGATTTTGAATGGGTCCATTTTATCCTTTTTCCTCATATAATGCTCATTTCTTCTTTTGTCAGAGAGAGAGGGAGAGAAAGAGAGAAAGAGAGAGAAAAAGAAAGAAAGAAAGAAAGAAAGAGGAAGGAAGGAAGGAACGAAGGAAGGAAGGAAGGCAGGAAGGAAGTAAGTCAGGAAGGAAGGAACGAAGGAAGGAAGGAAGGCAGGAAGGAAGTAAGTCAGGAAGGAAGGAACGAAGGAAGGAAGGAAGGCAGGAAGGAAGTAAGTCAGGAAGGAAGGAACGAAGGAAGGAAGGAAGGCAGGAAGGAAGTAAGTCAGGAAGGAAGGAACGAAGGAAGGAAGGAAGGCAGGAAGGAAGTAAGTCAGGAAGGAAGGAACGAAGGAAGGAAGGAAGGCAGGAAGGAAGTAAGTCAGGAAGGAAGGAACGAAGGAAGGAAGGAAGGCAGGAAGGAAGTAAGTCAGGAAGGAAGGAACGAAGGAAGGAAGGAAGGCAGGAAGGAAGTAAGTCAGGAAGGAAGGAACGAAGGAAGGAAGGAAGGACGGAAGGAAGGAAGGAAGGAAGGAATTATGCAACGTGATTTCAAAAAATGCATCTATCTCATGGCAAAAGTGGCAACGTAAATTCCTCATATTAAAAAAAAAAATGTAGCTCTCTTGTGGATGCATACTGGATGTGGGATGTGCTCATGTACAGTTGCACCCTAAATTGCACAAATGCAAGAGCAAGCTCCTTTCCAGAAAAGAGCAAAGCTGCAAATCTGTATGTGTTACATTGTTATTTAATCTGCAGTTGGTGAAGGGGTATGAAACAGTCCTGCAGAGTCACGGCATATTACCATTGATCCGGGAAGGAAGAAAGGCTTGGTTTTCAGTCCCCAGAGTTTGATCCTTCCATATGCCAGCTATATTTCTGAGGTGTTAAGCACTCCCAAGACCCATAGAAAACAATGACAATGAATGGCTTCTGTTTGTACAGGATCTTATCCTTGAGGAAGGCTGAAAATCATCAGTTCCTTGTGATTCTAAACTCAGCAATAGAGATGGTAAAATAGCTAGAACCAGAGCTCTCTTGAACTCCTGTTGTCTGAAGTCTCTTCATGAATGTTGGAAAGAAAATCTGCTTTGAATATGTTCTCCCTTCTTCAGCTGTCTAAAAAAAAAGTCAGGGTCAGAGAAAGGGCATAGCAAAGTCTCAATATCTGAAGATGTGGAACTGATGTATATCCACTAGATGCTAACATAATTAAGACATGACATCATCCTTCAAGCATTATGGGTACTGTATCTTGTACTGTAAATCCTTAACTAGGGTTGTAATGGGCTGCTCAGGACTTAGTTATTTTTTCTCTCTGCACCTCAGATATGTGTATCAAAAATTATAAAAATCAAATTGACTTCATAATTGATTTTTTACGGATGTTTTTTGTTTTCCATGAATATTTCATAAACTTTTTTTTTCTAAAGTAAGGCATTGTAAGATGTGCAACTGTAAGAGATGTATAATAGTCTGTGCATGTGAGTCTATATGAAATCAATGTTACATTTAAATCTAAATTCTTTATTATTATGCAGCATTTTCCATTAAATTTTTTAACTTCATTGTGTTAAAGTCAAAGAGGATTTTGCCATTGCCTTCGGTTAGCACAGGAACAGGCATATGAGCATTTTTTTCTGGTATGGTTATCTTTTCGATCATTTAAAAAGTGGCAGTGAAAGAAAGAGATGTGAATCTGCACCACTTTCTCCCAGGCAGAAACCTTTATTCTCATGAAGGCTTCCACTGGGGTCATTGCATAAAGAAGAGTCTCACGATGGAACCTACTTTTCTCAGCTACAGGAATTCTGGCTTTATCAAGCTCACATGTGGTGCGTCTGAGGCGATGAAAAGGTGTCTGAAAAGATGAGGAGGGTGGAGACCTTTCAATTTCCCACAGAACAGGCTTGCTAGGGACAGAAAGAAAAGAGAACAGGAGAGAAAAGTCAAAAGTTACTCCAGACAGAGATCTCCCTGGGGGCTCCAAGCCCAGTGGCACAGCACTCCTTACGCCAAACATAGAGATGGAGGGAGGGCACATCAGGAAGCCCCTTTTGAAGGTGTTGTGAGTAGGTTCTGCATGGAGGGGACAGGGACCTCTATTTTGCAAGGATAGCCAAAGGGAAAGATCTATTGTGGTTTGAGGGACAGGAGTCCCCCTGTGCGACATACACCTGGGCATTCTTGCTGTCTAGCTTTAGCCACCTAGCAGTTAAGCTTGTGCTCCGAATTAGCTGTTTAGACTGCTTTTACAGTGGGACATCTCCAGAGGGGGTTCATTTTGTCCCTTATTAAGTGGAGTTTTGAAATGCCTCTCTCTCTATCAGCATGGGGATCTAGGCAGCTGGCTTAGACCTCGTTCTTAAATGGCCAAATTTAGGTGAGAAGAAATGCGCTCAGAGCCAAATCCTCAGCACTAACTAAGCGTGACCTGTGAAGAAGCTGTAATGCTGCAGACCCCCTTCAGTGAGGATTTTCTACTGCCTAGTGCCCCGAGTTATGCAGCCACTTGCTCACTTAAAGCAGGGCAAGCCCATAGGGTAAAGAACAGCATTATTACCCAAGGATTAGCTGTGTAACAGAAGACAGCAGAGGGCTGTTAACCTTTTGCTTTGGTAGTTATTAAGAGAGAGGGTAACAAGAATTTTCCATCACTAAGGACGTATCAGGCAGCATTAGTAATGGATAATTTGAGAGGTTAAGAAGTCTGCCCTGTAGGAATTTTAGAAAAAAAAATAACTTAATCTTTTATAAATATTGAAAGTTTCACAGGCACAAAGTTTGCCTTGGAGAGATTTAGCTCTTTTAGCCTATGCTCTTGATATTTTCCAAAGGACAAACAAAATGGGAATTTGCATCGTTCCTCCACACGTGTTTCACATATTTCACATGTGGCGTCTAAATGGCTCCTGTGACCTTAGTGTGTGGATCACACGTTTTTCACATATGCTTTGTGTGGTTCACATCTGTTTGAAACATTGTTTCTGACAGTAGAAGTCATTATTGTTTTACAGCAGGATCTAATAATTTAATTCAAGAAGCAGAACTTGAGAAGACACAGAGTGTTTTTAGTTTTGGTTTAGATTTTGTGTTGAGTGCTACCCATTATAATTGCATTCCGGAGGAGAGATTCACAGCCCAGGCCAGAGTTTCCAATTAGGGTGATCAAGAATTTTTTGGCAGCAGAGCTTTTTTTTTTTTTTTTTTTTTAAGGAAATATGCTGACTTGTCAAAGTTGTCACTCTTGTAGAAAGGTGCCAGATCCATCTACCATCATGCTCTGAAGAGGCTTGAGGGTCTCCACTTGAATGTCTGCCCAAAGCCAGAAAGTCAACGGTCCACGGGCAGGTACTCACATAGGATTTGGAGAATCTGTGTTTAAGTTTTTGTTCTGCAATATTTAGGGTGCAGCTTGAACATGGCTCTTTTTTTAATCCTTGTGAGTTCCTTTATGTCTTGGGCTGTGCAGTTAGTTTTTCTCTGTCCCAGTAAATCATTTCTACAAACTGGAAGAAGTCCTACAGAAGGAATGGAAAATGGAAGAGGCTCTGACTGAGTCTATTGATGTAACCTTGATGGTTAGGAAGATGATATAGCAGACACTTGTTCAAGTCCTTTATACACTGCATGCTTAATTATTTATAAAAAGAGAAATTCTCCTGTGGAAGAGTTGAAAGCAATCCTTCCTGCCAACTTATGTACATGGTTCTTACTTGATATTTAAAATGTGTGTGTTCAAGTGGTTGATCTGAACAAGACTGAACAAGAATTTGAAGTCTGTCCTTTCATGCATCATGTCTTAACAGCTGCAAAGTGAATGGATATGCCCCACAGTGGCAACCCCAAACCTGCAAAATGGGACTGACCTTTCTGGGTGACTACTGCAAGACTGACAACATCACTAGCATCACATCAGTTCTTTCATAGATTGTATATGCATAAGTAGTCTCTCAGTTTTACGAAAAGAGCTCTAATAGGTCTATGGAAAAAAATGCAACTAGAAAAGAAACCATTTCTAGGTATTAAAAATATAAGTGGAATGGAAAATCATTTTCTCTCAAGGTCATTTTCTCATGGCAAAAAAATAAGGTTTGAACCTGATTAGATCTTACAGGAATTGGGTGAGTAAAATGACTAGAAATGGGTGCACCAAAGACATCTAGACAATGGGGAGATGGTTGAATTTATCCATTATTTCAACCCCAATCAAAAGAGCAATACTTGCCAGCTACGGAATTCCTCCCTGCTCTGTCCCATCTATTGAATGTGTTTTCACAGTCAACCCAAGCTCCTTTCTTCTTGCTTTTTACATACACCATGTATATATATTTCTTCCAAGGTGTTCTCAGTGTTATAATTTTGCATTACAGGTGTTTTGGTTTTGTTTTAAGTAGCAGAAAGTGCCTCTGATACTGCAGATTCACAGGGAAAAAGACACTTGCTGTGCTACAGTTGCAGACCTACACGTGATAGACCTCCAGGGCTCATGCCCTCATGCAGTGAAGGCAGTAAAGTTCACTCTACTTTTGGAAAGGGACATTGAAATAAATCCAAAGGTGGTCACACTACACTTGCATGCAACAAAGCCCTAGAAAGAGCATTCTGTTTGGATCTGAGCATGGTCTAAATGACTATTTTGACAGAGAGCTATTCTACATTTGGAAGTTAGAACTGATTTTTTTTTTATTTATTAGCATGTCTGGGTGCTTTGATATCCTCTGTTAATGATACTAGGAAGTGATCTTATTATAATTTCCAGTGGGCACAAAAAGGGACACTGAAAGCTAAAGTGGTTTGGTCAGGATCTCAGAACATGAATTTTTCCTTGGCAGTGCAGAATTAAGGGCTCTATTTCTACCTGATGTTTCTTTGCAAGTTGTGCTATGAAAAAATGCCAGTTACTTTTGATATTGCACCCTAGTGATTTATCTTTTCACCTACCTGTTCGTTAGATTGCCTTCTCAGTGAATCCCCCTTATTATGCATTGGTTTCTGCTTTCTCCTTCCAAAACAATCATACCTTTCCCTGGGAGAGCAGAGGGTCCTAAATACAACGGCTCAGCTTCCTGGAGAGGGAGGCATCATGTAAAGGAAAGGTCACGAAGGGGGATCCCTGCGGCTCACCCACCATTCTCAATGGTGTCCTCACAGCAGATTTATGGGGGTTGCAAGAGGGGGCTGAGCCTAACAAAGGAATAGGGTCAAGGAAAAAAATATTATGTCTCCCCTCCTGAGGAGGGCACGGCTACCGTATCGCATAAGCTGCAAGGACCCATCTGAGTCTGGGGGAGGGGGTGCGTTTTGCATCTCCCTGGCCTTGATGTATCCCCAGCACATGGCCTGTTTACTCGAGCTTTTCACAGGCATGCAGAATTTGGCTCCAAAAAAGTGATCCTAAGCCAGAGACAGAACCCCTCAAAAAAAAAAAAAAAAGCATAAGGAGTTATGCTTCTCCTCTCCTTGATGTATACATGTAAAGCTCATTAATGCTAATTATAGTCCAGGAATAAATGAGACATGTTGTGCTGTGGCTACTTTATCCCGTAGGCAGGGCAGGAATGTGGCACCACTCACCCAACAGGTTACCTAACGCAGAGTTGGCCTCATGTTGAAAGAGATTTGAAGCTGTAGGCAGTTAAACACACAGCCTGCCCCTTAGGACTGCCACCGTAAATAAGCATTTTAAAAGAATCTGCCTCTAATGAAGAACAGAGGGAATTTTCAATCAGTAATCAGAAACAGCTCTCAAAATCAGGGATAGTGGAGTGGTATGCATATTTTTATCTGGAGCACAGAAAATGCATTGTTTCTGAGCTATTCCTATAAGGAGACTCGCTGTACTGTTAAAACCTTAGTGGATCCTGCAGGGTTTGTGATTCTCTGAGCATTAGAAGAATTAGAGAAAGCCTTCTACAGTAGTTAGAGGCACCACAGTGAGAAATGATTACCCACTTTAAAACTAGCCATGTACAATTAAAGGGAAAAAATATATAAATGGAAGGGAGAATAGATGCACATAAAAAAACACTGAGCCCAAAGAAAGGAAAAATGATTTAAAATATCTATCTGGTGTAATCATTCCAGGCACTGCATGTGCTGTAAAGGAAGAAGGAGAAGTAAAAAGACACTTATCTAATCGTCTGCAAATTATAGTAAGAACTACATTAATGAGACCTAAAGATATATCCTTGTTAATGAGTCATCAGGATTCTCAGGAGTAAATGAAATTCCATGCTGGTGTAGTAAAATGTACTTAGGTCAGACCAGAAAGACATTATATGTTACAGAAGATATAAATAATAAAAAAAAAAGTTAATAGTAAAAGCTATAATCAGTGAGGCCCGTCTGCTGAAATGCTAAAACAACCACAAAAAAAATATTGACAGTCCTGTACAATATAACATAGATATAAGTATATAAAAACAAGATAAGGTGAGGTTCCATACCACAATTTTAGGAAAATGAGAAACATCTTTTGCATTTAAAAAGATACAGGGACTATAAAGAAGTGTGGCACATAAATATAAATGCTTTGAGATCATGTACAGTAAATTTTCCTTTCTAAGTGTCTTCTTACATTCTACTGTTCTGCTGCTTATCCTTCAGAACTGGCTATGTTTTTTTTCTTATTCTATGGACCTAGATTTTGGGGAATTACATTCTGTCTACAGGCACAGGAAACAAATAACTGAAACCATAAAAGTGGTGCTATTGTCTATATACGTATAGCAAATCAGCCAGCATGTTTGCCCTAGAGATACAAGGCTGAAGAAATTTTAATCCTTGTGTTAAATTTGAATACCTAACATTGTTTCTGGATTTGCAGGAAAGGTGCCCAACAACAAGGCAAAAGATTCATTTTTACCTGCATTCATTGCTGGAGTTATTAAGTATTTGGTTAGTACATGCAAGGTAGAAAAATATCAGCAAATAAGTCTGAGGATAACTGTCCTCCAGCACAAATATAACACATTGGAGAAGACTTTGTCATGAGAGTCAAGTACATAGTGTATTTTCAGATCTGCAAAAGCAGATTAGATATGTGAATCTGGATACAGTTAAGATCACTAGAGCATTGAGATCAAAGAGAATGAGAGACAAAATAGAGAAGAAAATTAATGATTGCAAAACTAAATCTTTCCTTCAGCCATTAAAACTGCCACAAATTAAATATCTTAGCAATTCATTTTGTAAATGTTGCAAGCAAAGGTTTCAATATTTTCTAAATGTTGTCAGCGTTGTCTCATTTGAAAATTCTCTATGAATTTAGGCAGAACACATTCAGGAGAGCCAGTTTTGGCTCTCCTGAAGCTGAATTTTTGAGCAGATGAATAATTTGGAAAAAAATTTCTCTCCCTCCAATTGTTAGCTTACCCTGAAAAATGCCACAAGCATAGGCTATGGTTTGACACACATAGCAACCTGTGGGTCTTTCATTAGAGTTTTCATTAGTTATAGGGACAGAGTTTATTGTGTCACCAAAGGATTTGCCCTCAGCCTTTAAATTCTTCTTTCATAAAATCTGGCAAAACTAAAGACATGGAAGGCAGTGGAGTTCTGCCTGCTTTTAAGAAATCTTAGCGCAAACAAAAATGTGGAATGATGATGTGTCTTAAAACTCATCAATTTCTTCAGAAGAGGATAATCTTACTACAAATTTCACAAATATGAAAATAAGAGGAGAGACATAATCAAATCACTTAGATTGATCAACAACATTGTCAACCAGGGCCTGTTCCAAAGCATCTAAATATCTTTCTCCTCTCCAGCTCAAATGACTTCTCACTAGCCTCCTCATACAATATCTTATTTCCTATTGTTTCTGTAGCAGGTTGTTCTGTTTCCCATCATCACATATATTCATCAGTGTCTGCTGGCCCCAATCCCAAAGTCAAACATTTTAACCTTCTCCTTTTTTTTTCTTTTTTTTTTTTCAGAACAATTAATTTTAAGTCAAAGGAAATCTGGCCATAGCTGTTACAAAATGCATTTAAAAACCTGAGAAAATGGCTCAGTTCATGTACCAAATGTTCTTGGGCATATTGTTACTTTAAGCTACTTTTAGAAGGGTTTCTTGACAACATAAATCCCATGTGATGTGGCAGCTGTTATGTTAACTAGTGTGTTTCCATAAAAGCATACAATGCGGTTGTGTAATCCCAAACGTAAATTCATTTGTTCAGGTTAAGTCTGCCAAGACACCTTATTTTTTTCAGCTTTTTAATAGCTCTGTAAGTTTGTGCTTTTTGTGCTTGAAAGGATACCATTTTTTTTTTTCCAATCCATTGATTTTGCCCTTTTGCTGAACTGGATACCAACCAGCTATAGCTGCAACCTGGTACTCCTCATGTGGTAAACTGAGGAAGTAGAGATATATAACTGAGATTTGCCTTTACTACACATTTGAATGACTTGTTTTGGGCATTGTTAATAGGTTAATAATCATCAAACAGGAGCATGCTCAATAAATGAGAAAAAAGTCTAAAGATTCAACAGATCTGCACATCTTACTTTTTTTCTTCTAAGAATGTTAAAATAACATTTTGGATGTCATTTTTAACATGAAACTTTTTGGCTGATTATTTGTTATCTTCCAAACTTCCTTGACTTGAGAGCAGCAAACCCTGTTAGAAGTGGAGTATGTAGTAACACAGTTTTAGTGATGTAACTGAAAGGGCTGTGTAAGTATTAGCATCCACTGCTGACAATTCTTTTGAAGCAATTCTGAGCTGCAAAGGTCAGCAAAAGAAAAGATTCAACAAAGGGCATTGTCTGTCTTATTTTCTTCTCCTTTGTAAAATATTTACTAACAGATTAACAAGAAAAAAGAATCATTTTGAATGATTTTAAAAAATGAAAACAAAGGCCTATAGATAGCGGTGTCCCCCAGGGGTCAGTCCTTGGTCCAGTCCTGTTCAATTTATTCATCAATGATCTGGATGAAGGCACAGAGTGCTCCCTCAGCAAGTTTGCTGCTGATACCAAACTGGGAGGAGTAGCTGATACCCCAGAGGGCTGTGCTACCATTCAAAGGGACCTGGACAGACTGGACAACTGGGTTTTCAGCCCTGGTGAGGCCACATCTGGAGTATTGTGTCCAGTTCTGGGCTCCACAGTACAAGAGGGATGTGGAGCTGCTGGAGAGAATCCAGCGCAGGGCCACAAGGATGATCAGGGGCCTGGAACATCTGCCCTATGAGGAGAGGCTGAGGGAGCTGGGCCTGTTCAGCCTGGAGAAGAGAAGGCTGAGAGGAGACCTGATCAGTGTCTATAAATACCTCAAGGGAGGCAGTGAGGAAGATGAGGTCGGCCTCTTTTCAGTGGTGGCCACTGACAGAACTGGAGGAAACAGCCAGAAACTGAAGCATCAAAAGTTCCACAGGAACTTAAGGAAAAATTTCTTAACAGTGAAGGTGACAGAGCACTGGAACAGGCTGCCCAGAGAGATTGTGGAGTCTCCTTCTCTGGAGATCTTCCAAACCCGTTGGCGCAGTCCTGTACCACGTGCTCTAGGACCCTGCGTGCGCAGGGGGGTTAGACTAGAAGACCTCTAGAGGTCCCTTTCCACTTTAAGCATTCTATGATTCTATGAAAGGTCGTCACAAAGTTAATATTATCATGCATATGTAGGTACAACAAAAACAAATATTCTTGCAGCCACAATATCAGACCCAGTTCTGTCTTCTGTGACCAATCTCCCATGAATCCAGTGCCACATTGCTTACAGAAAGTCTTGCTCATTGTGGGTCTTTTGCCTCTACTACTAGTTAGTCCACTGAAGATGTCTGATGTAGCGGAGTTTGTTAAGTCAGAAAAATTAATTGTATGTCTTGGGATCTCAACTTCTGAAGGAAGGTGGAGATAAAGGAGAGAGAAACAAACATTTTGACCTTCAAGATCTTTTGATCTTGATTTTGACTGCTTTCAATAAGCTGGATGACATTAAGTTATTTGCCAACCTGTCTTTTGGCTTGGCCTTTCTGAACGAATTGTGCAGACTTGAGATTTTAAACTGAGAATTGCAAGATAGTCCTTTTCAGTGAGCAAGAACAGGATGCTGTTCAGCAAAACATTCTTAAAGCATTGATGTAGATTAATTCATTTTCAGCAAGTAGGGTAAATACTGGAATAAAACCATTGTGTATGGTTCTGTACATGCACAATAAGAAGACATATGCTTCCCTACATAGAATTTGTAATTGGTAGCTTCAGCAAAGAAAGATATTTAACAGAAAGTTAGAGGTGTTGTTTTCCTTTTTTGTAGAAACATATGCAAGAATAGAGGGACTGATATTTTTGGATATGATTTGAATTTCGTCTGGCATAACTTGCTGCTTAACGGTATTCCTGCATGCCTTTGACGAAAGTGAAAGGAACCTGTCTTAGAAATATTGTCTGAAATACAGAAACTGATTGAACTCCTAAAACATTCAATTTTGTATCTCTTCCACAGTTCTTATTTTTTTTAATGTATTCATTATTAGACTGCTGGATAGTTTTTTCACACATATAAAATCTGTCTCTCTTTAAATCTTGCTATGATCTTGGCTTAAGTAACATCCTGTGTGCATTGTGTAGAAAAGTAATTCCTTGTCTCAGTTTTAAATTTGCTGCCTTTCAGTATCACTGAATGTCCTCTTTTTCTTGTATTATGGGACAGAGAGAATAAAAATTCTCAGTATATTTCCTCTGTATCACTCATTATTTTATATGCTTTTGTGTGTCCATTCCTATTTATCTTATCGCTGAAGTCACAGTCCTTCACATTTTTCTTTAAAATACAGCTTTCAAGAAGCATCAAAATTTGAAGATCAAAATGGGAATAGGAAATTATTACAGAAAGTACAACACACAAAAGATCTGCTTTTTGTATCACATCTATTTGATTAGGAAACAGATGAATCAAAATAAATGCCTTTCAATTGTTTATATTTATCAAATATTATAACACAACAATTATTTATAACATAATAATTGAAAATGCACTCACCTTAAGAAGAGGAAGAAGAAGGAACTTTCAAACATTTCAGTCTTCACTAGTCAATGCAGAGTAGAGGACTGCATTTTACAAAACTCTATAATTGCTTTCATTTCTTCCTGATTGCTTCATATTTACGTGGCTAGAGATAGTAGATGGTCATGCAGTGAATACAAAGCTCTAACACTTGAGAGATTTACAAATAGAGAGGATTTTTTTTCTTATTGAATAACTGTTATCCCTTATTATTTTAGTTGCTGTTAATAAAAGAGGATAAATAACATAAAAAGAGAAGTATCTAAAATTTCCTAATTTATCTCTTATCTGTTTTATCTGTTCTGGGAAAATAGGATTTAATGTTCACTGCTGTCAATGTAATTTTATCACAGGGAAATTTCATGCTTTAACCAGCTCTGATATGAATAGCATTCAATGACGTAAATGAAAGAGGAATACTCTTTTATTCTCTATGGCCCTTTACAGAGAAATAAAACATCATTTATACATTATAAACATCTTAACAGCATCTTTCATTTAATCTAAAAGTTTTCAGTCACAATGCCAGCTTTCAGCTTTTATTTAAATTTTCTGCAGTACCCAATGGTATGTTGGGCAAAATGCCAGGAAAATGAAGACTAGGATAGAATTCCTTTAGGAAAATTTTCTGAGCATTTCAATCAGAACACCGTGGGCAAGTCATAGCGATACAGCTACTCCATTTTGCTCAGTTTACATTGCTGATGATAGATATCGACGAACTGTGAAGGAATAGGATTTATGAATGAACCATTTGGCATAGTATCATTTGACATTGGTTAACACAGAGATGTTAGACAAGAGGCTTAAGATGACTTCTCCTCTTCTCTTCTCTTCTCTTCTCTTCTCTTCTCTTCTCTTCTCTTCTCTTCTCTTCTCTTCTCTTCTCTTCTCTTCTCTCTTCTCTTCTCTCCTCTCCTCTCCTCTCCTCTCCTCTCCCTTTCTACCAAAAATTAATGAACTCAGTTTACATTGCTGATGATAGATATCGACGAACTGTGAAGGAATAGGATTTATGAATGAACCATTTGGCATAGTATCATTTGACATTGGTTAACACAGAGATGTTAGACAAGAGGCTTAAGATGACTTCTCCTCCTCTCCTCTCCTCTCCTCTCCTCTCCTCTCCTCTCCTCTCCTCTCCTCTCTCTTTCAACCAAAAATTAATGAACCACTGGCTACATTGGCACGCTGGATACGGACAGAGCTTGAAGAAGCATTATAAGACAAGAGGGAGGAAGACAAGCAAAGATGTCTGTCCAGTCTTATTAATACTCTGCCTCATTGGTGCCTATGTTTTTAGTCCTTAACCAGATTTGCCAACATAATTTCTGAAAGAGAGGAAGAAAGATACATAACAAATTTTATCAGGAAGAAATCATGTTTGATGGTGACATTCATTTATTCAGTATATAGAATGATTGATCCAGGTCACTGATTAGTGTCCATTTAGATATACTAGTGCTTTATTTTTCAAAAAAAGTAAAAAAGAAACAGTATTAGTTTAAAAAGACACTGGAGAACTTTGCATGAGTAGCACTGGGTAAGTACTGTGGAAAACTGCAATTTGTCATTATTTAAGTAAAAAATGAAGTAAATAATAATAAAAAAGGAACTTAAAGAAACATTTATTTCAGACTTGTTCCACTTCAAGAATGCAGGGCAATCAAAAACCTGTGGCTTTCACAAATACTGGCTGTTAGGTTCAATCACAATTATGCAGGCACAGTTACATTTATGTAAACATTTATTGCATAAGGTTCTTCCTATTTCCATGAATTTGCATTCACATTGATTATACTCTGCAGTGCAATGGCATTAATTAGCCAGTACTGAGAAGACTTTATTGTCAAGACAATTTTTGTTTGCGTATTTGTTTTTCTGTCATCTGATTACAAAAGACAACAAAAATACAAAATATACTAAACAAAATATGCTCACATTTTATTTTTATTTAATGCTTTCCTTGTCTGCCATGTAACCTTGGGTGGATCCAGTCACATGTGCTTGTCTAGAAATCATCTGCAAAAGTCTATAGGCGAGGAAGGATTTAGGGAAATCACGTTAGGTGTAGTTCTTGCCTTCCTGACCACATCTGATTCCAAGATGATCTTTAGGAATGCTGCCACTATAATAATCAGCATCATTTTGAAGTTGTCTAGGAAACCTTTTCTGTCTGAGAAATTGTTGATTAAAGAATATCAGCATTATTTTTGCTGTTGATTCACAGAGTGGATAACTTGATTTTGGTTTCTTTAGTGGAAGATTTTTTTTGTAATTGTTATTGGCCAGGAATACAATGTAAAAGGCTAGCATTAACGGTCACCTCTCCAAAAAAGAAGTGGAAAAAATAAGGGAGAAAAAAAGAACACTTGCAAATCTGAAATTATTCTTTTGTACTCATCGATTCTTTTAAATCAGGCAAAAAAGAAAAAGAAAAGAATCTGATTCTCTTAACACTTTGGGAGAGAATGAGGAATTTAAAAAAAAGCAACAGAAATGACATTGTAGATAACGAACTAGCTTTGCTTTGGAAGATAGTGATCATTGTTACTTGAGGCTTTTCTGCATTGAGAAGCAGCATCGAGGAATTGGCTGAAGTGGAAAGATGACTTCTAGAGCTGTCTAACCTGTCTTAGTAATGGAAACTAGGAGGGAGCCTCGCTGGTGTGAAGGGAAGAATTGCTTCCTTGTTTGTTGCTCTGGCTCTGAACATTAACTTGAAGTTAAAGGATGGATGTCATAATTTTATTAGTTTCAAGTGAAGGTGGAGTTTATTGAAGAAGGGAATTGCCCTTCTCGATGGGGCTCTTTTACCACTCTTACTGTTGTAGAGGTGGGTATTGCACACCAACCTATTTTTGTTTTGACTGAGACAGATCAACCTGCTTGATTTCAAGGAAGAAGTGAGTTTACTCAACCTACTGTTTTCTGTTGTGTGAGGGAAGAAACAGTAATAAAAGAAGAGGAATGCTGTTGTTTAGAATGAGCACCATGATAATGGAGTTATTTTATTTTATTTTATTTATTTTTCTTGAACAAATCAATCTCCCTGTTTTTGGTAACAGTCATTATAGAAGAAAATGTCTCAGAATGATGGTCTTCCAGAGTCCATCTTCCCATATCAGTAGCATATCAGTGGCATCTAGCTTGATATAGACTTTTGATGATGCAGCTTTATGCCATCAGATTTCACCTACTTTTAGGTCAGAGAACTCAGCCAAGCTGACCAAATGATTTTGTGCATCAGTGGCATGAAAATTGACACAAAACACATGCCCAGAAAGCCTATTTGGTCTTGAATTACAAGATTTCTGTGCTGTTGACTCATCAGTCATATAGTATTCAACCTTCAGGAATTTTGTATTTCTCCAGCCTCAATGAATTTTCCAGATGTTGTTTTTGTTTCCTTTCTAAAACAACAACAACAAAAAAGGAGTATATGTTGTAAATTTGTTGCCCATGACCCAGTAAAAACAGTATTGCCATTGACAGCTATAGGGACCTTAGACTAACAGTACCTTACAAAAACATGCAAGACTCTAGTCCTGGCATATTAGGCTTGTTATCAACTTGTTATGAGGACTTGTTATGCTGTGTGACCCAGAGATCAATACCAGGTGTCTTTTGGTATTATGCATGGGATAACAGTGGGACAACAGACCTTGAAAATACAGGCACAGGCTAGAGGGTAGAGGCCAGTGGTTAGTCAATGGAAGAGTCTACAAAAGCTAATTAATGTTAAAAGAGCAAGATCTTGAATGCTGGAGAGATCAAGCTCATGGAATGGCTGGGGCAGCTCTCTCTGCCTACCCCAAAGGTCCCAGCTCTTGGTCGCTGCCCTTGAGTGCTCCAGAAGCCCATCTCTATTGCTCTCCCTGTGCCTATTCCTCAAACCTAGTTGTCAGAGACATTTTGGCTTGTTAATCAGTTGTCCGTGTCTGTGCACATTATGACTTTGTGTTTGTGTGCTCTTATGTTTTCCCCACACATTCTACATATTTCTTTTTAATACTATAACCCCTCAACAAAGCCCTTCTGCCATATAAGCTCAGTTTGGTTACTTTTCTTTTTTTTTTTTTTTTTTTTTACAAAAAATGTATGAAAGTAAAATAAAAATGAGATTACTTATTTGTTGTTCTTATTATGGGAAATTCCTTCCTGAAAGTTTAGGAACTGATTATGTTAGCTCCTCAAAGCTTTTTCTGATTTTCTGAGCTTTCTCTCACTTATATTGTATTCTCTGGATATTGAAAAAAATCCTTTGTTAGTAAAGAATCATATGGGATAGAAATCTTCATATTCAAAGCTTTTCTTAGCAATTGCTGGGGAGCTCATTACTATAAGAAAGAAAAAAAAAAAGGAGTCCTGGTCAACTAAAGCCCAAATCCTTGCTCTCCATGCAGAATGAATGTTTTGGGAGATGCGTACTTATTACTGACATTTTAGACACGACATTTAGATCCAGACTTACCTCTTCTCAGCAGATACCTGCTGAAGCAATTAATGTAACACTTGGGGTTTCTTTTGTTATAATAAGCAAGAATCCTGTTGATGGGTAGGTCAGGTAGAAAAGGCACCTCAGTTTGCACAGGAACTTGCACCTATACAAATGACCTGATCAAAATTGCGATCCCTTTAATGGTCATCATTACAGATGTGTATCTTAGAACAAAGAATCTCAGGCTTCCCATTTTACTCCTAACTGTTCCATTCAGTACATTAGCTTCTAAAGTTTTTATTTCACCTTTGCTCTGCATAGTATCATTGTCACTGCTACATCATAGTCTCTACTATAATTAATGTATATTCACACTGTAGAATTGTCAATAAAGAATGTGGTAATAATTGCTCAAGGATCTGTCAGAGATTGTCCATCATGCCTGTGTTCTGAATGTAGCGATAATATCAAAACATTGTTGTATATTGTCATTTTTTGACCCAGTTTTATGAACAACCATAGCAGGTATGTCACTTACATCAGATCAGATACAGATATTAGGGTGCATATTTTGGGAGGGGGGTCTGAAAATGAAATTATTGCACCTAATGTCATCTGTGAAAAGACAGTGATATTACTTATAACAGCTGAAGAATCAGAAGTCTCTGGTTGCTGGACGCTCAGATATTCTCCAGGAACAATTCTTTTTGGAATAATAAGGGACAGAAGTGCCACTTCCAATTCTGAGCTATCAGCCTATAAGGCTGAAAATCCTGTGGGTATCACAGCACTTCCATTTTCTTGGAAATTTCCCTAACAACTTCAGGAGGAGATTGTAGTTTGTTTTTGGCTCCAGAGGGACTGGAATTTTCTTTCTGGTGCACGTCCTTTCAGAGGTGCATTTTATGGAGTAAAGAAAAAAATATTTAACAGACAATTACAAAATAACCATCATTTTCTATCTAGGATTCCAGTTCTTTTCCTGTTCTGCAATATGGAAAGACAATGGGATAATCCCAAATGCCACAATAAAGCAAACTACTTTCAAACTGTGATTTGTTGATGAAAATAATGTATTACAAATGTTATCTATAAATACATATGCACATACATATATATGTATGTAAATATATATGCTGTACTGTTAGAAATTACAGAATTTAATTGATTGCAATTTCTTGTGTCTTATCAGTTCTGTAATTCTGAGGATCCTTCTTTTGTGGACAAGTTGTGCTCTCAGGGATCCCAGTAAATAGGTAACTAGACTCAGCTCAGTGGAAGTTGTATAAGTGGAATTAAAATATATATTAAATATATTTGTAAATTGATGAAAAAGGAAAAAAAAGAAAAAAGTCAATCTTTCAAAATATTTTTGATACTACCTTTCTAAACACAAACAAATATAAACTGGCTATTTTTAGCATCAATATTTCCAAAACCAAATCAAAAATAGACTCTATTTATTAGTGACTCTATAAAAATGATACTGAATTATAAAATGCCTAATAGTGTAGAATTTATAGTGATGGTGTGACTTATATTTGCAATAAAGCATGGAATCCATCTTCAAAGGACTGGATGCTTGGTTTTACTAGAAGAAATTATACAAGTAATAAAAAAAAAGCAACATTATTGAGGGATTTGTTAAAACCAGATCATGGGTCTCAGTTCTAAGTGAATTTATTTTGAACCTTCTGAAGCAGACATTGCAAATTTTTACATTCTAATGAGTGAACAAAAAACATATATTTCAAAGAAAACAGCACTCATAAATTACATTTATGACACATGAGGTTGCTGACTGCTGTGCAGGGAGCACAGAGTAATGGTGCTAATATGCACTCTAGCTTGATTTTCTCAGTTCCCAACATGCTCTAATTCTACACTACAAATCTTTAAATGGCAGTTATATTTTAATTAATATGATTATGTGCTGCCATTAGCAAACCCTCCCCCAGCACATTTCTCCTGCCAAACCCATGAATGCCAGTAAACCATTAACATAAAAGGGCTGTTTGCTTATTAAATTCATCTACACAAATAGGCAAGGGTTGCAATTGTTGATTTGCCATTGAAAGAACAGAACATGAGCGAGTTGCACAGTAGCTGGCAGTTGCAATTATCTAGTGTAATTAAGTCTAATTTATAAGCCCCCCTCAAATGAGAAAGTAACAATTTTTGTTAATTAACAAGAGCATTTGTAAAGCTCGTTAACTCCATCATTCACCATCTGCCTGGCTAGATGGGAGCATGCAGTTATTATTGTGGGACATGTTGCATATGTGTATTTGTGCAGTAATCTGTTTGGAAAGTCTAATGATTGAAACGGGAGATAGGAATGGATGTTATATTACAGTGAAAAGAAGATCTACTGTTTTCATTTATCTTTACAGCAATGCAAGTGCTTTGTCATTATCTTGTGCATATGGTTTCATTATTCTGATACAGCACTCTGTTACATTGCCTCATACCATCATCCCTACAAGCCTGCAGGGTACAAGAGCACTTATCTTTCCTGATGACTGTTGAATCATTTAAAACAAGTTATTAGTGAAACAATTAAAATGATATTGGTTCACAATTGTATTGATAGCTGCCAGGCATAATGAAACATTCTGAATAGCAGTTGGGGGTTCTCAGAATGGATAGAAAATGCTGTTAATCAGAGACAAGAGAAACCTCTAAAGAAAAACTAAATTGCAAGAACACATTAATTGTATTGGAACATTTCATTTAATTGAGAAGAAAGGGAAGGTAAAAATCATATTATCAATGTTTTATGAACATGAAGGAATAAGAAAATTACTATGTCATTTGTCACATATCTTCTGTCGGAAATGAAAATTGAAAAGGCTGTATTTAACTTTAGCAGGAGAAGGCCAAATACATCATGTTGTTACACATTTTGTTTTTCACTGGGATTGCAAAAACTGAAAGGAATAAGGATTTTTTTCCCTTTAGAAAGTGACTATGAGTGAGTAAGCAATAAGCAAGTTACAGTCTACTAGCCAGCTGTGTAAGGGAACAGAAGAGCTGTGCTGTCCTGTCCATTCACGAAAGTCTTGAGAAATTGCCACTATAAAATCAGATATGAACAATGTGCAAATGCACTTTTTTCTTCTTATTTTCTTAGGAAGAAGGTCAGGATTAATGTTGTGGAATTGTAATGCTCCTAAGAAGAGGACATTTAATACTTCTGGTTAATAATAGGCATATTTGCCTGATCCAACACTCCATTGTAGCAACTAGAGAGTCAGATCAGAGATGATTCTCATTTATACAAAAGGCCTTAATGTGGTTGCAAATGTATGTAATTTAAAGCCTCTTACCCTGCACAATGTTGTAAAGGGGCTTTGTGTAAATGGGAATTGGGCCCACTGAGTGAACTGAACCTTGGATGAATTTATCTTAATCCCATCCTCCATCATGACAGACCTTCTAGTTCTGGCCAACATGTAAAAAGGGGTTTGTCACTCATACCAGGTTACCGTGCAGTTCTGTGCCTTTCCTTTAGGGATTGTACTGAACCTAACACATCTATTCTGCTCAAGAATTGGTCCACGCTATGAATGAGAAGCTGAAGAATTCTGACTACCAGTAAAAACTTTGTCCCAATTTTTGAGACTCTCTGACTTTCAAAACAGAGTGAAACCAGATTTCACAGAAAGAGCAATACTAGCAGAAAGGAGAGGGAAAGATCCATCATCACTCTAAATTCATCAGTACTATGCTTACACTATAAGCAGTTTATAGTGTAAGATTTATCTAGAGTTTCAAGTCTGAAGTAATGAGGGATGGACAAAATGAAATAGGAAGAAGTCAGGCAACTTTCTTTGAGGCATTTATTGGTAAGGAATTATGTGAAAGTACCTTTGTGAATGCTGGGAGAAAAGCACATAATTTTTTAGGGACAAATGTTTAGAAGATCAGCCTTTAAGGAGTGTTGAGCATCTACAGTTTTTAATTGGAGGTTTGAGAGCTGAGCAGTTGTAGAATTCAAGCCTGTAGTACAGAAAGAGAGAGAAAATATAATTATATATATATATATATAGTCTTCTGATTTATATATATATATTGTCTTCTGATTTGTACTTTTTTTAAAAAAAGGAAAGTTGGAGTTTTGCCTGTCTAGCAAGGAATGATGCATATAGCCTGGATTTATTGACTGCCTAGTGGATTTTACTTAATTTTATTTTTACATTCAAATTTCAACCATGTGCATACACAGATCAGCTGGGCTAGCACTTTGAGCATGAGGAAATTTCTTTGTGTACTAATATGTTGATTCACATGCAAATAGACTCATTCATACATAAATACACACATGTTTGCATGGACAAAATATTTCAAACATTTATGACAAGGAAGTAAAAAGGTCAGCAACATCATTATAGATTATCACAGCAAAACGAAGAAAAAAAATGCTAATCAAAATTCTGTCATGAATTGAGCAAAAGTATTCATAAAAATACAGTTCCATTAAATTTCTAAGGTCTACTTTTGCTTATTTACTTGTAACGCAAGGAAGGTTGTTCTCATAAAAACAAATTTTCAATATGAAAATTGCTTATTTATGTGGCAAAAAGGTTGCACAGATAGGGAAAACTTCCTACCTCAATTGGAATCATGAAGAGTCACATTTTCACTAGTTTTGGACTGAATACATATAAACATATAAACATGTATATATTAAAGTGTGCCAGATCCAGCAAAAGACTCTACTTGCTTTGAAGCCACCAATTTATTCCTTTTAGCACGATAACTAGTACTTCCAACCAATGGTCTCATAGGAAAGGCCATAACTGTAGACCTGGTTTGTCAGTCAGTGCTGAATCTGTACAGGATTCCAGAGAAAAAGACAAAGAAACATTAATTTTGCATCTATTTTTAACTTACAGGGGTGTCTTAATTTATGTTAGCTCCCCATTTTTATTTTTCTCTAGAATATAATTATTATTATTATTATTATTGAGATATCCATGAAATAAAAATGTTATATCAGTGATCTTTTGCAGATTTACATATATACATTTCTTGATGAAGATGTCACAGAATTAGTCCTCTGTGAGCCAGAGAGACTTTATGAATCAGCGTTTATCTGCTATGGCAGGATCATTTTTTAATGTGCCAATGGTCTTAGCTTAAAGATCTCTTCCTTTTCTGGGGCAGTTACTCCTTTTAGGGTATCAGTAAAGAACAAGACCATTAACTCCTCGCTTTCCTGCTGTTAGATGAGACCTGCTCTTCATGGTAAGAGCTGCTGCTCTCTTCTGGTCTTTCAGTTCCTTCTTTCTCTGCTCATCTCATCCTCAGTATAAATATCTTGAACAAGAGTGACTAAATGGTACAAGTTATGCTCAGAGAGATCTTGTTAGTATTCAAGGGTGAAAATGAATCCTTAACTTTTGATCCTAGGATAACATTTGCTTTATTTCATGGCTTTGTCACATTAGCAGCTTAACTATTGATTAACCGTGATCGCGTGTTCATCTGCATGGATTGATTCTAGTCCTCTGTCATATCAAATCATTTTTGTTTTATTTTTTGTTAATTAGTTCCCTTGACCATGGCTTTGCTAACTTGAAATTGAATTTCTAACTTTATTCTCATACTGTTCTCATATCTAAAGTCCTAGCTATTGGACTCAAGGCTTAGGTATTGATAATTCTCAACACTGTAATCAGCAGATGTCATCAGTACACTACTATTTTTTTATGAAAAAGTTGGTAACAAAAATACTGTGCAATGTGGATGGCAAGACTTATTTTTGAGGAGCTCTAAGAAAGTTGCCATCCAGTGCTCTCAATATTCCTTGTTGCTGCCTAACCTCAGGCCATTCATCAATTTCTTTCACTTCTTATTTTGAATCTACTTCTGTAGAAAACGGATAATAGATTTGCCTCATTTGCTTTGTCTACTTATTAGTTATTTATACATCTATGCTGTATTAATCTATCAGAATCTTCCTTTGATAAACTCAGAAAAGATATTTTGCCACTCACTGATCTCCATTTATCTCCAAAATATGAATTGAACATCCCCCATTTTTTTTGAACCCCCCAAATTGCAGATTAAAAAGTGTATGGGTTTCTGGATCTCTTTTCTCTTAAATATATGTCCAATTTTTGATTTTCTCTGACTGGAGCATTGCACATTTTGCTATATTAACTGTGAATTTTCTAGCCCAGGAATTTAAGAGTTTCATAATAGAGATTCTTTTCATAATTTGTGTATATTTAATCCCTTAGTTATCCTTCTGCCTTAATAACAGTTTCATATCCTTACTTCCTCCAAGAGTAGTGTGGCTTGTGCAGTTGCACAATATCAGCTTGTTACTGAAAGATGAGGTGAATTTTTTTTCCCCTTTGGTTTTGCTACAGATTTTAGAAAACACTTTATTTTTAAAACACCACATGGATAACCTACTTTTTTCTTCTTCTCCTTTTTCAAATTCCTATTGAGGATGTACAATTTGTTCTTTGTATAAGCATCCTTTACATGTACATAGCTTAGTTTGTATCTTAACAACTTTCGTAATACTTCCAAGGCCTTTTTTTTTGTCTAATAAATCTTTCTTATCATTCCTTGTACATTCTCTTTTTTTCTGGATATTTTTTCTTGATACAATTACTCCTCTAATGTGTCAGAAGCTCCATCATAGAAATGCTTATGGATGTGGTTTGTTTTGGATATGGATTCTGATATCTTTGATTTCAAGAACTTCCAGACTTCCTATATATCTACATCCTACTGCTCCTGGCTACTGTTAACCTCACCACCTACTTCCCTTCATTTAGCAAAGTTGGCCAATCAAATAAAAAAAAATCAAAGAAATGAAAGATCTTAGTTACTATCTACTTTTTTTTTTGTCTTTCCCCAGTTTTTCATTAAGATGAGAGAAAATCTATACTTGACCACTCATCACAGTGACAAAATTGTGGACCGTCTGTCTTGCCCTCTAAAAATGCACAATTTTCACTCTTCATGCATTTCTGCAATGTAACAGAATGTTAGCTGGCGGCAGTTTACAGTCCCACTGGCTTATACAACAAACACATTTTCTCCTTAGTCCTCTCCTTTTAAGAGCTGGAGGTTGAGTCATGAGGTTAAGCAAACCTTGGGTACAAACATTTGCTGTTTACTTAGGAGAGGTAAGAAATTGACATTTGTAAGAAACTTTCTGTGTCCAATGAATTCAGAAATGAATTCAAGTACGATGAACAACATATTGCTACAATAAGTTTCGAGGCTCTTATTTTAAACAGAAATAACAAAAATGCCACTAATGGAATTATACTGTAAGTGTCCTTTACCACAATATTCTATTACCATCGCACCTACTTGGAATTTTTCTGAGGCAGATATTTAAAAAGAAACTGCCTCTGTATCCTTGCATTGTAACAGAATAGCTCAAGGCATTTTTAAACAAACCGGGTATTGAAGTTTGACTGGGAAGAAGAAGCATCCTGTGTTCCAAAACCTTGGCGGATATCTTGCATAGTCCACTATTAGTGGATACCTCTAGTCATTCAGTGCAATTGGAAAGAAATCTTGCACTTAGGCACAGCTTGGCGGTGTTAAGAAGGTGCAGCCAAGCTGTATTGCCTTCCAGACCCAAGTGGCGTGGCATGCTTCCCATCTGATACACGGTGACACGGAGCGCTCTCTCAGTCATCCCTGCTCTGATCCAACATCTCTGCTAGCATGATTCAGTCATTGGGAACCTGAATCCTGGCATGTCATGGCTGGGCTTTGTTCATCTGGAAAAAAGCTTACGTGGAACAACTACTGGGAATAGGTTTTGCTTACATGGGAAGGACTCCCAGCCACTGCTTTAGCTCCAGTGACCTATTCTCCCGCACTTAAAACCAGCAGAGAACTTGCTGTGTGAGAAAACAAAACAAAACAAAACAAGTTCCTGAATTTTGATTGTCAAGTTGAGTTGCTCAGTAGCTATTGAGTGCATAAGAACCATTGCACAGGAGACCAGTTGTGTCTTCTGAAGTCCATTCGGGCTCTTCTGTAAATATTGTACTGTATTATGACAGGTGCTCTTTGCAGATAATTTGTCCTGATGACAGCTACACCTGCCCACAAACACTTGCTTTTGTTTCTCTGCCTGACATTGGACTGCCATGGGATGAGTATTTAGTGGAGCTCGCGCTTCAATTAGAAGTGCTGGTCTCAGAACTTAACAAAGCCTTTCCTAACATCCTTGCTGAATCAAATCTTTTCTCTTGTAACTCCCATCCACTGTCAGGTAAGTTCAGCAGATGAGAAAAACCTGCCTGTTTTCAGCAGAGAGAGCATTTCTTCAAAGCAGTTCTTTCTGCATGTTGATCCGTTACATGTATGCCCAGCTAACCCTCTCTTAAAAGAACATTCTTAACCTTTGACTGGGATTTTGAGGACAACAGCAGCCTCTGCTGTTTTGACAGACTGCCTTTGTTCAAGTGGCTTTTTGGAACTTACGCTCAGTATATTAACCGTAGATGTGCTCACTCTCATTTGTTTAATTCATACTGTGCCTAAGTCATCCTGGCTAGCATATTATGCATCCTTTTGTACACTACAGGGCACTATATTAGCATGATGGTTGGTAGCAGAGCCAAGGTTTATCAAATAAGAATTTGAAATTGCAACATCTGTCTTTGGGAGCAATACACTCTCTACCCAGCTACTAACGTAACTCACACATGAGAAACAAAGCTGAAGAATAAGATATTTTCGTTCTCTGGGATCAAAATACTGCAGGAGATTTTTCCCCCTCCCAACCAGTACTAACCACATAAAGCTTTCACACACATCCACCTTGTTTAAATTATAACTTCTGCTCACATTGGGTCAGAAATAGGATTCCCAGAACACAATATAACAGTAAATGCTGGTTAAAAAATGTAAAAAATAACTGACCAGGCATGCAATATGCTCTTGGCCTGTGTATAAATCCTATGTGGATGTGGATGATTTGATTTACTTTCCATATCAAAAGCAATATCTTTCCTAAGGCAATATTAGAATAGTTTTTAATGATAACAGACTGCGTAGTGATGACTTTTTTATATAAATTTAATGATTTTTACCGTAGGCCCTCCTTTTTGAAAATATATATGAAATCAAATGAAAGCTAGCTCCCCAACCCCAACTATAGGTGAGTGTGATTTTGAAGAGATACTGTCTTAATTGGACTGATTGCATCTGCTAAATGTAGTGGTGACAAGTTTAAGAATGAATAACATTTAAGGATTATTGCCTTAAATTAACAAACCACAACTTTGTAGGCTCAATTGCAGTTTATCTTGTTAAAGATAGTCAAAGTTAGTATTCAGATATCCTTCTTACATTTTCCAGGGTCTCTTGGCCTTATTAATTCAAATCTTACTTTCAATGTATGCATGTAGCCAAGATAATTATTAGAAGGAGAGATCAAAGCAAGCATATTATAGTCCTATTCCATTTTCTGCTGATGTGAGTGATCTGCTTCTTCTTTGATGTTGTATGCTTCTACAGTGAAACTACAGAGGATAAAAATACTACACCATGTAATCTGGCATTTATCCCATGAGAGCAGAATTCCAAATTGTGACACATGTCAAGAAGTTAAAAAAAATAACTTAAAAGAGCCCTATGCTTTATACAGTGACATACTCTGCATTTAAACACCATCAAACATCATTTTCCATTACAAATTTACTCCCCTACATAAAATTCAAAGAATTTCTGTAACTTTAGTCAAAGAAAATGACAGCAATACTTATAAAATAGCTACTATATTTACTAGTGGTTACACTAAAACTGTAGCTTAGCTTTATTCAAACCAATTTATTTTTCTTAAAAAGGGAGGGTAAAGGCAAAATTAACATCTTTGGGCAAGCAGATGTTCTATGCAATTTGGTTTTGTCTCCTGCAGCCTGTTTATTCAAATTAGGTTTTGTCGCCCTTTGGAATATGGCTCTGTGATTCCAGGTGCTGAACCCAGAAGTGGTGCAAGCTAATAGGATTCCTCCTCAGAGTAAGGAAGAAGGATGTGTCCTTTATTGTATATTTAAGAGGTAATTGCCCCACATTTCTTGTCATAATTCTGTCATATTGACACGTATATTGGAAGCTGAACTCATCATATTTCTGCCTCTGTAGCATAACACTTGATTATTTCAGATGATAAAGAGCAGAGAGAGTGTCAGTTAGAGTAGTGTAACATTTGGCCTGCTTGCATTTACTGGAAAATGTCAGAAGTCTTTGGACAGTTTGAAAATTTTCTTGCACTATTGAAATCAAGGAGAATGTTGCTATTACCTTCCTGGATTGTGGAATACAGACTTAAAGCAATTGCACCATACTCTTATGTCTAGAGGATGAAGCAGTCCAAGTAAGAGCTTCCTTCTTTTCATGCTCAACCTTCTAACTTATTCTAAACAGATTTCTTATGAAGTCTGAAAAATATCCTTAATTTTCTCTTCACTTTTTATCTATATCTAGACACACTTGACTTCTATAGGAGGTCAAAATCAAACTGTTAGAAGAAAACAAAACAAAACAAAACAAAAAGAGCTGTTCATAAATCCCTAGTGGAATCAAGAAGAACCAGACATTTCACCATATTCCTCTTCACCAAATTCCCCTTTTACCTTTGCAGTTATGAGAGTTATGAGATATCTGTGTACTGAATGCAAACTACAGACTATTACTGGTCATCTGTGTCTACAGAAACTTGCATATGTGAACTTAATCCCAATTTTCTCATATTGCAATTGTTGCTTAAAGTGTACCAATCTCTTCACTTTATCATTCAGGAGAAGTCTATTTCATTTCTTTTGCTTTTCAGCTACCCTGCAGGGTCTTGGTGGATTATTTTCCTCTAGAAAGTGAGAAAATAGGCTTTCATGGTACTTTCTCAGTGTAGAGCTTTTGCTACAGGCTAAGGTCCTAAATCCCAGCCCTGTAAAGTTGACCTATAATGGCAGCTCAGGATTTCCCTGAACAAGACATTCAAAGACAAATATTGTTAGATTTATTGGCCGGGATCCTCCCCAACTCAGAGTCACACCTAAGTAGACATGAGTGCAAGAAACATTCCCTTTCATCTGTGTCTGCCTTGAAGATTACCCCAGACCTTAACAGACTGTCATCTGGCACAGTGATGTATGCCTCTGCCACATCCAGGCTTGATTACTGCAAATCATGGCGCTCCTTAGGAATGAAACTAACTGAAGGAAAAGAGCTCTAGATGTTTCACAGTGCATCTGCTTGTCTTTTCAGCAGTATGGGCAATATTGCTGTTTCTGCACTGCACTTTCACCAAATTCAGAATCCAGATGTGCTTTTGAAGAGTTTGCCTTGATTTGTTATCAGAATAACTATCAGGTGGGAAATAAGTTTTCTACAAAATCAATACTCTCCCTTCAATGATTTCATTTTTCCAGGTAATTTCAATTTGTTCTCAGAAATTCATTTCCAGCTCTTCCACATGCTAAAGTGTCAAACTGGGTACTCCAGCACTAGCTCCTAGGTACCGTGTTTCTTCAAAGTCTGATGCATAGAAAACTGCTCAAATTACCAAGTAATGGCTGGAACAAAGGCCTAGGCATTCTGAATTTTTTTGAAAAGGGAATAGTGGAACCTACTTAGTAAGACATTCCACAATTTTTCCATTCAAGGATATTTCAAAACACCAATATTATAATCTGCGTTGCAAACAATTTTTTTTCCTGAAAATTTAGAGGTTGCTATGCAACAGGTATTCCAATTTCTGACTAGGTCTGTTTGTGATTTTGCAAGCTTCTTGTGGATTCAGACAAAGCTGTCCCTGGAATTTGCAGAGCGCCTGTTCCTGAGGCACCAAGGAGTGCACAGGCAGCAATTGTGCTTAGCTGCCTTGAAAGGCCCAGCAGGGCTCTTTGCTCCTTCCTTGTTTTGAGTGCAGAGAAACCAGCCAAGCAAAAGTCAGAAGTTCTTGGCTGCAGTTCCTAGACTATTTTCAATAGGATGATGTTATACTGTACTTTTCCTTTCATCTATGAAATATGCCTTGCCATTCATGCATACAGCTGTTCCAGCAACCTGCCTTGTACAAAATCATCATGCGCCATGGCATGAGAAAAGGTCTTCTCTAAAGAATGAACATCATCAGAGAAAGAAGTGAGGAAAATACATGCTCATCCCTCTTCACATCTCTCCTTGTACAGAGAGGAGAATTTATGTTATCAGTGTTTTAAGAAGTGGCTTTTTCTTTTTCTTGAAGAACTGACTTTACACTCAGAGCTAAAGCAGGACACACACATTGCGTCATTCCTGCGGCAACTGAAAGGTACTTGTAAACACTGAAGATGCGAAGGTGAGTAGCTCACTTTCCTATGAGAAGGAGTGGATTAATGAGAAATGAAAAATTTGAAGGTGGCAGGCAGTTATTTGGAAAATACTCTATCTCAAGAAACCTGAGAAGAAGGGAAGATATGTAATTAAAACAATGGACCGAGTGGCTTTCGGTCCTATCTGTACTG
>NW_010577423.1:336083-445861 GCF_000705375.1 Tinamus guttatus | reverse complement strand
GGTATCTTAATTTAAAAGATGGCTTTATATGTATGCAAGAGAAATGGTTTACTGGAAAGGTTAAATATTTTGCAGCATTGTAAATGGCACAGAAGAGGATTCAGAAATATGTGAAAAAGTGCCACAAGGGTAGATCTATTTGAGTCACATGGCTACAAATTAATAATGATGCCAATTAACAGCTCCCCTTCAACATTCTCTCCCATCCTTGCGCACAAGCAAAACAGTATTTTTTGTGTGTTTCTGTTGGTGTGTTACCTGAGGGCACACAAAGAAAAGATATGTAGCAGTGCTGAACACAGATGTCCGCAGTCTCCAGAAGAACAACATCACAGCGGAGGCAGTAAAGGTGCTACAAAATGAAAACAAAAAAATAACAGAGGAAAAGGCAGAGCATCACACACATTTTCAAGGCACTGCTAAATGGTGACACTTGGACATCACCAGTGATGGGGATCAAGTGGAACGTTCAAAGTAAGATCTTTAAGCTTGGTAAACAGAATGGTACTCCACATGGGTGGATGTGGTTTGGAAGGCCAGGCGATGGAAGCCTGCTGGAGACAACAGGAGGACAGGTAAGGACTTAAACAAGAGATAGCTGTCGGAATGGATTGGTCATTGAGAAGGGAATGAGGGGTAGAGTGAGGTGACAGTCACATGATCCAGGAAAGACCTTGAAGCATAGGAATTGATTTGAACCCATGAACTTTATCAGACAATTTTCTTCAGCTTACAGATGGTTGAATGCATGTATCCGTTCAGTCCGGCCAGAAGGTTATCAGAAAAATGTGTACTCATGGAATGTGTATTCATAGAAAAATGCTGAGAAAATGGAGATCACTGCCAGGTAAATGTTTGACCCAACACAATTTCATAAACAGCAAACAAAATCATTACTAAATGGCACCATCTTCCATTTTAAAACTTAGGCAACAGAGTGTTCCTGCATCAAAACAAAATGAGCCAGCACTTTGTCCAGGTGGCCAAGAAGGCCAAAGGCCTCCTGGGTTGTATCAACAATAGCATAGCCAGCAAGACCAGGGAAGTGATTGTTCTTCCATACTTAGTGCTGGTGAGGCTGTACCTTGAACATTGTGTTCAGTTTTGGGCCCATAACTACAAGAAAGACACGTGGGTGCCAGCAGGTGCCCAAAAAAGGACTGATGAAGAGACTGGAGCACAGATCTTATGAGGAGCAGCTGAGGGAGGTGGGGTTATTTAGTTTGGAGAAGAGGTGCAAAAGGGGAAACTTTATTGCTCTCTACAACTACCTGAAAGGAGGTTGTAGTGAGGTGAGATTTGATCTCTCTGTAAAAACTACAGATAGAATAAGAGGAAATGGCTTGAAGTTGCGCCAGGGGAGGTTCTGGTTAGACATGAGGAAGGATTTCTACATGGAAAGAGTAGTCAAGCCTTGGAACAGGCTGCCCAAGGAAGTGCTGGAGTCCCTATCTCTGTCAGTGTTCAAGAAACATGTAGGTGAGGCACTTTTAGGGACATATTTAGCAGGTATGGTGTTGAAGGGTGTATGGTTGGACTCAATGATCTTGAAGGTATTTTCTAACCATAATAATTCTATGATTTGTTAGATAATTCACTATAATTAAAAACCAAATGAATTATAGATATCCAAGTGGAAATATTTTTCTTCAAAATTTTCTACATGAACCATTAAATCTTCATATTCTTTGCAGATTTCTTCTTTATTAACATTTTAAGGATTTGAATTTCATGTTCCAAATAGGGACCAGGCACTTTTTGAAAATTGAAAAGATCCTGATTTTTTTTTTTCATGAAATGGGTATAAAACTTGGCTAATCCTTTTCTGTGTACTTATAAAAAATACAAGATAATATCATGATCTCTTTATAAAGTATGAAGACATGATCTTCATAAAAAGTCTATTTTCACTCAATTAGATTTTATACCAAATTATACACATTAAGGAATGTTCCCATAACATAGTTAAGACCAAACACACAAATGCCTATGCTCAAAATTCAATATTACTAAGTTCATCTGTTTAAGTAATAAAATAAGTAAAACTCTAATAACTTTCTCTGAAGAAACATTAAAGAACTTATCCTTCTTTAAACACTCTCCTCACCTAATCCCCAAAGGTAATTTAAGATCTAATAGTTCTTTGGCTACAGTTATTGTAGAATATTTAGCATGAATACTTACTGCTGATTTGTGCAACAAAACACTGCTAGATGTTTTTTCACAGATTTTGCCGGATTTGCTTATTAACAAAGGAAGAACTTCAATAAGCCGCTGTCATGAAGAAGAAAGTAGCTGGATGGAACAGCAAAATGTGTTGTGCATGTCAAACCAATATGTGGATGTGGAAAAATGCAACTTTTTGCTAAATACATAGTACTTGGAACTCATTTCTAAAGAGATATTTGCACAGGACCTTTATCTGAATGATATAAGGAGAGAGAATATTCTTCATAATCAACAAGCATTCAAGGGAAAATTGCACTTGAGAAGAAAAGGTAGCTCATCAGCAGCTCTTATCAGTTCCACAGGCAGTTCCTCACATGCAGAAGCTTCTGTAGCAGTGAATCTAGACAGATGCTTAGGAAAAAGCAAGTCACTAATCTGGAGTAAATGGCTGTATGGAGAAAAAAAATCTTATATTTAATCAAATGCAATTAAACATCATGCAAATAAGGAAGATGCACAAGCAACTTCTGCTGAGATAAATGAAAGCATTGGGTCAATGCCGTTGCAGAGCTTTCATCTGCTATTGTTTATATGTTGATGATTGTATCTTTAAGAAAAAAAATAGAGCTAATAACTTCTGACTAATGTGTTCAATTGGCAATGAGTCATATCCGCTTTTTTCTGGGTGTTATAGAAAGGAGAAGATCAGACCTAGGAGAAGCTGCTTGCCTGGGGCAGGGGGCGGTCTGCCCGCAGGAACCTTGGTAAATAGTAAAGCAATAGCTGTTTAATGACTAATGGTATCAAAAGATGCTCACAAGTGTTTTCTCCTCTTATTTTCTCCTCTTCTGTTCTCTTCTTTTCTCTTCTTTTCTTTCCCTCTTCTTGTATAAGTTATATCATTTTATCTATTTATAAATGGATAATAGATATACACGACTGTGCTGAAACACAGTCCTCTCATGCCATTTTAAGGTTCTGGAATATTCGAGACATCAATATGGGACTTATACAGCACTAAATGAGATTTCCAAATTTCCATTTTTGAGACAAATTCTTAAAATAAATCACTCTGTGTGTTGGAACACTTGTTCTCAAGAAACAAACGCAGAGAAATTTTCTCTAGCGCATGAACCTTATGTTCCATGCACCAAGGATAGTATTTTACACAATAATACAACTGGGATTAGTGAATATTTGTTCGTTCTTAGTTTCAGCAGAGGTGGGCTATGCTGGTGACCCCACTCTGTGTCCCTTGAGAGCACTACTGACCCTCACAGCTCTGTTGAGTCTCCCTGACACCCATACCTGTGAGCTAGGGGCTCTAACTCAAGCGTGGTCCCCTCCTGGCCCCTGCCTGAGCATGTTACAGGTGGCCTCTGCTGCTGCTGCTCCTCAAGGGCCACCCTGGATGCACCCTGAAGCCCTCACTGCGTGGACCTGCTGGGATATGTGGCCTCAGCCATGCTGTGCTCCCCCTCAGCTCCCCAGGTTCTCCCTGCACCGCCGGTGGAGCTGAACGGAATGATTTCACTGTCATTTTGGTGACACTTACGAGATGAGTCAGCGTGACATTCGTTCCCTGGCTGTCTCACAGACGAGAATGCTGCACTGAGATGGGATGCCGAGTCCGCCTGATGCCTGCCTGCACTGCCCGGGCTGACACAGCTGTGTCAGCATCAGGCCAGCGGAGTCATTGAACCCAATGTAAGTAATAAGTGTGGGGTTAGGAGCTGCATATGAAGTTGGGTTAGGTGAGTTCTCTGCTTCAGTGCTCCTTTCCAGAACAAAGAAAATAATTTTGGTGTCTAAAAATGATAGTAGGCCTCTTCTGCTCTACCCTTTATTTCCAAAATTGCCATTTTTCCTTTATTCCTTTTTTTTTAATAATCAAAGACAACAAGCCCCATACAAAATATTCAAATAATTCTCTGGTACTATTTAGTTCCAGATTATTAACAAATAATTACACATACTTTTCTTCTGAGTTGTTTATATCTTCTTATCATAATCAGCTTTTGTGTAACATTAGTGTGCAATGCTATCTGTATCTGTGCACTGTAAAGCTGCTACTTTACTGTAGGAATCATCTACTATTGAGCATGGCATTTTACCTGTGATATAGCTGAAGCAAAAGCTTTCCAAGGTGAGACATTTGCAAACAGTTTTTCAACATCTGATTAAAATATTTCATTCTCAAATTGGCCTGAGGGTAATGCATGGATGAGTGTGTCTGTGCTTAATACTTTTTTCCTCTAGAAATTCTACCGCTTCTACAGATGTGAAATGAAGGCTATTGTCAGAGTCTAGTTTTTAGATCTCCATTGTGAGTGGAAACTGTTAACGAGAACAAGATTAGCACTGTGGAAGCAATGCAACAAGCAGTTGCATTGCTATTCAGGATACTTTCTAATTAGTTACTGTGAGAGTGTAACAGCAGTTTACTAGAGCCACTTTGAATAGGTTAAGGATGTCTCTAGCCATCGATCTGGAAAGAAGGATACAGCAGCAGATTTTAATGCAATTATATCAGACAGTTACATTGTTTTGTGAAGTGACTAGAGAGTACTACAGAATTTTATAGAATTTTCAGTATGTGTCTCTGTCATGGTGGTGGCTTTAGAAGTCAAACCTTGTGTGATTTTGACAGCATTGCAATGAATTTATTCAGGTTTAGCAGAACAAGGAACTATTAGAATGAATAACTGCTAACAATAAAGCATGCAGAAGAACATTTTTGCCATCACTGGCTTGCTTAAGGCATTCTGCAAGAGGTGGTGAGGTTTCACAGGACACAGGAGTGCCTTTCAGCAAGGTGGGCAGCTTCCATTTCCCCTCACTGGCTGGTGGCATCTCTTACCTCCAGGAACTGAGCTCTTCAAAAGTCTTTCTGGAAGCAGGCATCTTCAAGGCCCTACTTGCTATACTGTGTTTTTCAGTGTCAGGTCACTTTCTAGGACCCATGTCCTTTGCTAGATGGTTTGACAGAAGTAAAAGCCTGGGAGCAGTGCTGGCCACCATTTCATGTTCATTATTCCTCAGGCTTCCAGGGTTTCGAGGCACCACATCTCACAACCAGAAAGGCAGAAAGCTCTTTGTTTCCAGGGTGACATTCTGAAAAAATTGTCCCTATAGTAGCTATTTCTGAAATCTTAGAAATTTCTATGGAATTGCAATTCAATACCCTGGCCAATTTTGCCATAAAGTTCTGATGATTCCTTTTCATCAGCAACATTTTTGTGTTCATCTGAAATTAACTTAAGTTCATGAAAGTCACCATCTTATGCAGTTCTTAACACAATTTCAACTCTTCTCCGCGAATGCATAAGCAGAACCAAGCATACACATTATTAGTCTGAGACTAAAACCTTAAAAGGAGTAATATCACACATAACTTTCATAATTGCTAAAAGTTTAGAATAAACTTGATTGGAAAGGATTTGATTGGAAAAGATTGCAAACTGGAGCAGAAGAGTCCCAGCTACTTGTTTGGCCTGGGAGTGGAATTAATGTTTCCATTGATATTATGCATCTTAAAATCATTTCATCTTGTTAAACTGCATTATGGAAAAATATAAAACACTTTTCAACTAGCTTCATGTGTGCAATTCAATACAGATTTTAAACTGTGCTTTTTTTTCAGAATCTGCTGGTATAGTCTTAAGCACTGCAAGACTGTGCAATAACAATGCACCCAGGAATAGCTTTGCAAAATCAACAGCATCGTCCTTGCGGCAGCATTAAAGAAAGACACAAATCTTGAGCATGAGTGTGAAAGTGCCTTCTGACTTCATTAGTGAATTAGTGAATTTTGTAAAAACATATGATTGAAAAAAGTGTGCTCAGAATGTTCTACAAAATTTGCCCCATGCATCAGACAGCTATAATACTCAAATTGACATGAAGGTCTTCACAAGTAACTGCATGGATTAAACTAACCTCTAGGAAGCTAAGGAGCGAAGAGATGTTTTCTCTGTAAGGTGTTTTTTCCTCATTTTGTGGTGTGTGTTTGAACAGCCTTATGAGCCATCTGTTGACAGCCAGTTTGGGAAACATAGGAATGGAATAAAAGATTGTCCCTCATAATAATTTTATTCAGCTTCCATAAACTCAGACATACAAAACCATCTCTCACAGTAGCAAGAATGTGGAACACCTATTTTGCAAAGCTGGTGTATTCTACAAAGCCATTCTTTTCTGGCTTTTGTAGCTCCCAGGACAGCTTTTCTTTTCCCCAGATAAAGTCAAACATCTAAGTTTCTGTTGGATGGGAATCACTTCTTTTCTGATGCACCAGTGCCAGAGGACAGTCCAGTGTTGGACTCAGCACAGCCTGTTGCATTGCAGACAGAGGCTAAACAAGGAGGTTTATTCAGTTCTGTTGGGGAAGAAACACATCCATTAGCAACTTAAAGGTTTAAAGCAGACAAAAGGCCCATTTCAAGAATAAGAGTGTCAGTTTTCACAATATTGAACTCAGCAGGTACACAAAGAGTGTTATGTGTCACTGGTGCCATACGATAGCCAAGCACAGGGGTTGCTCCCTTCAAGGCTCCTCTAGTAGTTCAGGCTTCAGATCTGAAGCCTGAAAAAATTGCAGATGCAGGCAGAATTGACATACCTGAATGAGTGCCTAGCAAACTCAGAGTAGTTCTGTAAAGTGAGGCTATCTTCAAAGGTACAAATGTCCCAGGATGCAAATGCCACTGTAGAAACTTATGTCAGGAAAAAAATAAGCCAAAATGCATTTATCTGCACTCAAATCTAAGGTTGGGAGTGTAGGATTAAGAGCCAGTCACAACCATTTCAGTGAATCAAAAACCAAATTTCAATTTGTTAAGCTCTTACAAGCATTTGTGGAAAATGAATTGCAGGCCAATGGCCAACATTTGTTTTAAGCTTAAATGAAATTCCTTCCAGAGCAGATGCTGAAGCAATACAGTAAGAACCTTAGCCAATCTCGCCTCTGAAGTTCAAATCGAGGAAGAGACAGGGCAGATGAAAGAAAATTTTGAAGCGATTGTAGAAAAAGGGAAGAATAGGAAGGAGGAAGAAAAAGAATGTAGGGATTTAGGACTAGCAGGATCCTCTGCAATGTGTTTTAGTTGAAACTCTTTAATTACCCTTTTGACAGGCTGAGGGAGAAAGATGCTACATGTTCAATATTGTCTTCATTGACCAAAAAATAATTTCAGGTAGAATGATAGTGATACATATGGGCAACAGTTATTTGGGGCTGGTTCTATTAAAACAAATCCAACAACTATTACCGGTGTTTTGAAGCACATTAGCACTGACCATTCTACCATACTGAATCTGTTTAGGCCGCAATCAGAACATCTCCAAAGATGCAGAACTTCAAGAAATTGTTCAGAAAGTTATACAAGCGCCCACATTTGTTTGTGCAATGCCATCCTCTCTCTTTTCAGAGACCAATCTTCTCTAGTCGGTCTCCTATTTCCTTTCTTTGTCATCTCTTGTTTCTGTATTTTAAAGTTTCAACAGAGCCCATAGAGTATACTTCAAAATCTTCACTTTCCCTTCTCTTCCTTTGGCCTGATCACAGCCATATGTTAACACATGTTCTGATCCCTGAATTTCTCCCGTCATACAGAAGAAAAATCCTATTTTCTTGATGAATCCACCAATTGTGAATGTTCATACTCTCCACGATCTCATTAAGGTTGTGTATGTATGAGTGATGTCATCATCCTTAACTGATATGATTATTGTCATATTCCACAATCACATTCCTACTGAATCAGAGCCAAGACAATTGTGCTCTCACAAACTGATAGAATGACATTTTTTTTTTAATATACGAACAAATACCCTGAGAGCTGTTTACTTCCCTCCCATCCCAAGATCTCTGTAAAAGTAATGTGCAAATTATTTCAGGGCAGACTTTGAAGAGTGATTTCCACAGCTAGGGTCAAAGATTTAGGAGTTCTCTCTTACCTTTTACATATTTGAATACAATTTTCAGTGGAGCTGATGACTTCTATAAATGTGGCCACTATCATTAGGTCGTCAAAAGGAAACTATTTGTTGCTGAGTTCTTTTAGAAATGTGTTCCAAAAACATGTCTGCATTTTCACTGTTGCCCTTTCTTGTTTTATTTTTGATCATGTTGGCAGTGAAAAGCATCGTTATCACTCTGCTCGCGCTAGAGCATTTTCATATTTTCTGCATTTTGATTAGAATACATTTGGCCTAATTAGAAATGTGAAATCAGGATGGATGATAGCGACCCTAGAACCACACTTCAAACACTGTTACAAGCATTTCAGGAAGGGGTCAGAGAAATAAACTACAGCTCATTAGCCTGAGGCTAGGAGTGATCTACCAACCATACAGAAAATTGGCAGCCCTTCTGTCTTTTGTCCTCAAGGAGCCTGTGTATTAAACTAATTGTTAAATATACCAAACAGACGGCCAGTCCAGTTAGACTATTTTTTGCACATGTAAAATAATGGAGTTATTTAGATTTCATTGAAATGCTATCCGTATATGTTTTACAAATGTGCAAGCACTTACATGCTTCATAACAAATTTTCAATACTGCCCTGAGGATTTAAAGGAGCCACTATACAGTAAACTGGTTTGTTAGAGAAAAAATATCTATCTTACATGGGAGAAATATATAAACAAAAATATTTAAAGATTATTTTAATAGCTAATTCCTAGTAAACCTGGGGTTTTGTTATACTGTCATATAACAGACCTACTTAAGGACCATACTTAAGGGCCATACTTAAATGCTTGAAATAGTAGTGAAAAAAAACTTACTGTGTTCTATACCTGTACCACACTTTTCTAATTCATATGCATGTATGATGAAGACTGTGACATACTTCTCATTTCCCAAATTGTAGTTTTTGAAGTTAAAAGCTTTTATGATGATCAAATTTGTTGAGTGAGATTTGTTCAATACTAACTGATATTATTCCTTGCTGTTCTTATTAAAAACTGGTGATGCAGCACAGTGACTTTGTTGGTGACAAAGAAAATGATTTCTTTCTATTTCAAGATTGGAATTTTTAGATTATACCAATCCAGTGTCCACATTCTTTTTGAGATATAAAATTACCATAACAAAAGAGAGCAGAATATGCACAGAGAACATTCCTATAAGAATAAATTGAAAACAGCATATAAAACAATCTAACTGGAGAAAATGGTAGGAGGAGAGATGAAGGAAATTGAGGAATTAATTTTACTTGACTTGACTTAGAGAAGATAGGCATATAGTCTAATTTAGTTGCCTATTATCTATAATCTGCTAGCCAGTTCTTGCAGTTTACATGTTTCTGGCAATAATCTACCTGAAGAGATATTAAAGAAATTTGTTTTAATTGTTTAATTTATTGATTGTGTTATATTAGCGACAGTTACCTATGTGAAAGAGAAACTGGTTTCTATCACTGAATATAACAACAGATGTTCTCTATGCGAAGAAATTTACAGTCAGATAGAAATGTCAGTTAAAAGGAGAAATGTCAGTAAAGGAAAAAGGAGGCTTTGAAGAGTAGATCTTGGACATGTGGTTAATCCCCAATTTCTAGCATCACTAGCTTCTTAGGGAATTTGTTACCTCAAATTTTCAATGTTATGTAAATTAGAACAGAAAGTTTGAGTAATTTCAATAATTTACTAATTTCTTTCAGATACTTATAACCTTTCTAAAAACAAGATCTGGAATTTGAGCAGAAATTCCCATACTTTTTTTTCCACTCTCCATATAGTAGGTAGACTTTTACTAGATTTTGAAAAATAATTAATGTATTTGTTTTTACATTAGAAAACATGGAAGATTTGCTGGTATTTAAAAAATAATTTTATAAACACAAATTGAAAACAACGCCCACACCTCATATGCTTGCAGCATTGACTGAGTTGATTACAGGATTGAATGTGTTTGCAATTCTTTGCATTTTACTGCTGAGGAAAAGGGCTGATTTTAGTAGCAGTTGATTTTAGTTTAAGCCTAAATCAAACCTAAGAAGCGCCTAAAGCTATGCATATGCTTTTCAGGGTCAAGAATACAATGTCCAGGGCCAGTAGGACTGGGTTTTTGCTGCTAAATTTTTTTGTTGCTAAGTAAGTGGTTGATTCCAGTGTTTGTCATATACTTATTACCATGCCATAGGAATACCTGCTCCTTCAGCACATGCCATACCCTTGGTCATACACAAATGGGTAATGCTATACATCTGGTTGTATTCCAAACAGTTAACTCCAGGCTGAAACCAAATCAAAGCCAAACTTTCACTGCCCTCAATAACTGAAGAATTTGGCATTAAATAAGCTATGTTGGTAAACAGCAGCAAGGGAGGTTGCTGTCACATTCTCAACCATCCTTACTGTGCAAGAAGTTTAATGTATTTTCCTTTTTATTTTTACTGGGAAAAACACATCCATACGATATGGATGATGAGGTACAGCTGTGGTTTGAATCATGAATAATTCAGATTGTGAATGATCTTCATTTAAATTTTTCCATGTTTGCAATAGAAAGAAAACTGGATTATTCTTAATTGCTCTTCAAAAAGTTCTACAGCATTTATGTTCTACAAAAAGGCTCATACTTTTTTTTTTCCAATATCATGAAGTCTCAAACTGAACCTGACACTAACGAACAGATAAACTAAGCAATCATGCAACTATGAACTTGCAAATATTTATCTATGCTTCCTGGTTTCTTCTAAATTAGTATATGACAAGGGGTTTTGAGAAAGTACATAAAGCAGCAGGTGAAGGGAAAGCTATCAAATTCATAGTCTAATATTTTTAAATTCTCCATCATTCTATACTACATTACTAAAGCTAAAGCTAAAGCTGTTACAGGTTTGAAATCTCTTTATACATTAGTTAACTATCACTTGCACTTAACTATATAGACAGTGTGCACAACAATAAACAAAATAAATAGGAAATGTCATTTTTAAAGAGAAGAGATAGCTTTCCAAGCTCACTGTTATTTTTCCTATGAGCTATGATCATACAGGCAAATTCTGCATTCCTTTCCTTAATGCAGACAAAACTGCTTAGGTCCACAGTCATCAAGGTATTTAAAACCCCTTGATCAGCTATGGCCATCAAAAGGAAAAGATAACATAGCCAGAATACTAGCATGATGTTTTAATCCAAGCCAGGACTTCTGGATGCTTGTAAAGTAATATTAAGCAGCCTAAGCTGTATTTGGTAAACCCCAAAGACAAGAAAATGACCCAGAAATCCTACATTCAAGAATACATCAAAGATTTGAATATTCCACAGGCCATTCAATCTGTATCCTGAAATGTCTTCCATAGATTTCATACTAACATTAAAACAGAGACACAGTAAAAAAAAAAAAAAATCACTATACATAGAGATACTTTTCTGTAAATGCAAATCCAAAAAATGTTTTTAGAATTGGATTTTACATGCTTTCTTTTTGCAATATTATGAATTAGAAATCCTGAAGTGTACGCTGTGCCTGTATGACCTTTTGGTCTTCTCTGAAGCAATTCTGGATCCTAAGAAAGCATTATATTGTATGAAACAAAGGACGTTATCACCAAATCTCTCTGTAATATTAGTGTGGCAAAACAATACATTTTTTGTTTGTTTGTTTATTCTTTTACTGGAACAAGTATACAATGGGTCTGAATATATAGAACAAATCAGAGTAAAAGCATGCTATTTTTATAACAATTTAAGTGAGATTATTATTATGAAAGACCTTAGCTTGTTATGATGGACTGTATACTATTTAAATCACAAGACATTTGTATAAAATGTATGCTCCAAGGTTATATTTTCACTTACATCAATTTAAACGCATAATAACAGCACTCTCGTTTGCTGAATGAATATTGTAACTAAGAGAAGTCTTGAGTCCATCCTCTTTACAAACTCTTATAACTAAACTCATTACAAACTCCTAATATTGCATACTTTTTCTGTTATCAGTTTAGACAACTGAAGAAAAGATTTTGTAAACCTTGACACTATTAAGTAGAACCTTGATGCTATTAAGCAGATTGCTTCTCAGTTTATCTCTTTCCCACCCACAGAGCGCAATAGAAACAATTAACCAGATTTCGATTAACTGCTTGAAATATCACCAACTGTTATTTGTCAGTCACTTAAACCTTTCATTCTTGACCTAGATTTAGCAAGTAAGACAGTGAAATTCAGCAAGGTGTTTTCTTTCCCCAGAAAACCTGACCCTGTAATATAATTATGGCAGAGGCAAAAAAGTACTTATGTAAATCTGGATTCTAATTGATTACCCATTTCCTCATACCATTATTTTAATACATTAAGAACAATTTAATTTGTAAGAAAATAGAAAGTTAACAGTGTGGTTTCAACCACCTGAGCAGCATATAATGTTCACACACAAATCTGTAAATTTATCTCAACTCTGGCCTCAAGCAAAATCTAGACCTTATTGTCCTCTAAACAGAGCCTGGCAGCACTTTTAATTTTTGTGATACTTAGTTGATATACATGAGCTGATGCATATATATATATGTAATGTAGACATTTTCAGACATTTTCCACATTCCAAATCATGCCATATGGTAGTTAGCAACAGCATCATATAACAAGGGTCAATCCATGCATAAATGTGTGTCCCTGCACAAAATACAAGGTGCAAAACAATACAGAGCTCAGAAAAGAAAATCAATCTCTCTGTCACACATGTAATTCCAAAAGACAGTTGCTGTGCTGAAAGTTTCTGGATGACACTCAGTAGCTGCTGAAATCTTTTGCTTAAAAGGGAACTTTTCCCATTGGCAAAAGAGAGGGAGAACACAAAGCTTCTGTGACTGATATGGACTGGTCATTTGGATAGTATATGTACATATCTGGACAGATGCAATAGGTAGTTTGTAGGTGAAGCTAAAGAAATTTTCTGAAGAAATCAAGCCACTTGAAACAATACCAGGAGAAATCTAAGTTGGATAAAAGCCATCTTTAAATTCATACCATCAATCTGCTTCTTTTCAGATATATGCTTGAGATGATATGAGAAGTTCAACTTAGACCATAGTAGTAGAAGATAAAATTTCAGAACTGCTGATTCACTTTTTACAGCTTACTTTCTTCATCAGTAAAATGGGAATAGTGAATGCTTGCTTGTGACAAACATAAAAATAGAGTTTTACATATTGTCAGTGATAGCAGTTAGGTAAGTGTGAGTGATTGTCTCAGTTTTACCGATGCAATATTTGAAGCTGAGAAGTGTTTTGATAAGTTGAAAATAGTGAAGGAAAAGGTGAGTTTGTCTCTTTGTGGCAGATTTTTATTGTAGTGATCATGATAGTGCATGATAGTGCAAGCTGATTGCTGCCTTTGACATATTTTCCTTGAATTAAAAGATATTTTGCACCTTCTCTGCCTCTTGCTTCATTTTTTAAAGCGTTTTCCCTGATTTTTATAGTTTTGTCTAAATTTGTTTTCTCAGGTCATTTTTGGTGACTTTTGTGTGTTTATGTGCAAAGTAGAAGAAAATATGCTCAATCTGAAACAGGGAAGACAGCAAAAACATGTTTTTACTAGTAAACTGTGCAAACACGACATAGAATCATAGAGGGAGGGAATCAGAGAGGGAGTGTGCAGAGTGCGTGTAATACCAACATATCTTTTTTTTACGAAGTGTATTATATCACCAGAGGGACACTTTAAAATGAAACCTTTCAAAGTTTTCAGATATTTCGGTGGCATGCACATTTATAGCTAGCAATTAAACACAGAAATTATGGATAGAATGCAATTGGAAGTGAAAATCTAAAAAGTCTGCACTGATCTAAGAAGACAGGCTGATGCAAAGCATCATCTCCCAAAGGCCCTTCTGTCTACGTAGTTTTGAAACATACACTAAACCAGCTGCCAAACCTGGCTTTTAAATGGAGGCTACAAAAAAGGTGTTCTGCATTTTCAGTACATGCCATTTTACAAAGGAAAGAAGCGCTGTCTGGCTGCTGTACAGTTAGGTAAAAGGGATCCAGCTTGCAAGTGATTAGAATAATGAAACTGGAAAGGATTAGCCACATTATCCAAACATGAAGCAATAGGCTAGTCAAACTAATCCCTGAGGACTGGTTAAAGGAAACAAATGACATGATAGACACAGGGTTACTTCTCAGTAAGATAGCATTAGAGCATGTGGTACTTGCACTCATGTTCTGCTTGCATATTTTCTAAAAACGTATGCAACCAGCAGAAGGAAAGCCGACGTATCTATGTGACAATATTGAGCTAGTTTTATTCCAGATTCTGCATGTCTTATCTGACTTTTAAAAATAATTAAGGTATTATTAGACTGACTGATATCAATGGTACATCCACATCCTGTGGAGTCCTTAATTGCAGGAAAAGAAGGGTAATGATCCAGGTTTTAATATGACTGTGTCTATTGTGCCCTGTTGGATGAGTTCATTATGCAGCGAATGAGCTTTTTTTTTCTTCATTATTTAATTATTTTGGAGTTGTAAGAAGTAGTTCCAGTTCTAATCACAACATTTATATTTTAGAAAGACAAATTAGCCCCAAATATTCGTTATTTTACAGAAACTCATCATATATGGAAATGATGCCCCAGCATCATGCCCCAGTATTCATGTATTGTCCAATATCTATCTATATAGAAATCTGATTAACAAAAAAATGCTAGCCTTATAAACATTAAAAGCAGATAAAAACACTGAATATACAGAGAAGGCCTAATTCAAAGTCCACTGGAGTTAAAGAGAGTCCTTCCAAATTCAGATTTATGCCGTAAGCGAAACGCAAAATAATGGTAAAAGCACCATTCTCATTTAATTTGCTATATTCCTTTCAATCATGAATGCACTGAAGGATCTAGATTAACAACAAAATAAGAGTAGAGATGTTCCTGATTATCCTGGTGATGACTTCAGTCTGCACCACAGGTTCAGATATTTTGCTGTGGGGGTAAAGGGGTCTGTAGAAGCTGTTGTCCTCTGTCCAACATGTGTTGCCTGCACTCGCTGCCAAGCAGTCTCTCACTTGGTGCAGGTGAGTCCCCATGGCCACCTTCCTGTCCCCTCAACCCCAGGGGAATGGGTCCAACCCTTACGCAGCTCTTGGCTGCAGAGGGACGTTTGGAGGATTGTGGCAGACCAAGTACCATAATGTACTGCTCAGCATGTCTCTGGCTGATAGGTAGCACATGATTTAGAAGAATATCAGAGTCCTATAATGAACAGTTAGGGATTAATCTGCGTACAAAGTGCCTTCTTAACCATGAGCAGTTAGCTACTGGCTTCTATACTGAAGTTTGATGTTGCACAGTCCTGGTACATTTTTCTCTCAGTTTAATGTGATACTGAGTATTCCCACTGTCCGCATTTAAATCTCATTTTATTAGAAATCCATTAGAAATCTAGTAATCAATTGGCTTCGGTAACAGCTTTTGACAATGATTTCCACAGTTCAATTGTATGTGTTATCTAAAAAGTATTTCATTTCACTTTTTATCAGCTGTTTGTTAAAAGTAGGTTTTGTAACCTTTTAGAAGAGCTGAATTTGGGAAGACATTAGCAGATTCTGAAGGAGCGTAATCATCCATTCCTTACCAAGTGATATATTAGATCATTTATTTGTGGCAAGACAGACATTTCAATAGTGCTTATTGTTTCTATAATGAAAGGTTTAAATCTTCCTTTAGGTTCCTATGAAATTTAATTTTTGTTGATGGAGACAAGCCAGTTTGTGCAAGATTTTTTTGATGTCAGGGCTTCAGAAATCCCAAACTATTAATTATATTTTTCCACTCTATAGCTCTGTGTTGTTAAAAAAGAAGAAAAGGAGGTGGAGGAAATCAAGTACAATAGAAGCTTTCACACACCTCACCTTTAAAAACAATAAATTCCTTCCCGTTAGCAGGATTATTTATTGAGCTGCTATTTAGGCACTGAAAAGAGATTTTGTCATACACTCTATACCACTCATGAAAACTGCATCCTATTGTATTTCTATATTTGCATTTGGCAGAAGCGCACAATGCAAGTGAAAAATTTATCTCCTTGGCCAAGTTAACCCCAGAAATACAGCTTACAGCAAAGCTAGGGTGCAATTAACAGCTTCTTCCAAACCAGGGTGAGTTATGTGAGAATTCTGCTTACTATTTAGCAGTTCTAGTTTAGCTTAGTTCTTTAGTGTATAACCAATCCTAATTAAACAGATCACTGTGTTAGCAAAATATATTTAGTGGTGTTACAATATATTTATGTTTCTGCCAAACTGATATCATCAGAATATATTAAAATCATATTTTATCCTGCAGTCTTTCCTTTGGTAAACCTCCCATCCTCAGGCAGTGAAAAGCTTCCAAAGCTGTAGGGCCATACTTGTTTCCCTTTCTATTCAATTTTTAGACCAAGAAAATCTTCTATTCTCTTCTGCAATGCATTCTGAGGTCATGGACAAAGGCTTCAACAAAATTTTATCTCAGAAAATCAATAATGATTTGTGATATCTGACTTCAAAATAAGTTATTTCATAAAAATAATAGACAATGAGGTACTAATCTACCAAGAAGAGGCTGGGTTTCAGTCTGCCTTTTATATTATTTTCCAGCAGTCAATAGCCTATATGGAAAAATGGCTCTCAGTTCTCTGGCAAACTTGTCTCATTTTTCATATGCACTGAATTCAAGTGCAAAATTCATCAGCAAGTTGGCAATTTCACAATGTATGTTATGAATAGGAGGTTATTCAGAACATACCATTGGAATATTCAGAAACTACTACTCATTCACCTGTATTAATGGCTCAGATTCTCAAAGGCAAAGTAGTTTGAGTCCAAAACATTAAAAAGAAATCTAATGATACATAAGCTAATCTCATGATTTGATGGCACAAACCATGATTTTTATACCATTAAAATGTGGCAATGGCATTGCTGCCATTGGTGGAGGGTAATGGAACAGGTGTTTAAGGAGACTTCAGACAGCAACATTTGATTTTATTTCACTTGAAAGGAGAGTGGCTTATTTGGAGAAGACTGCCTGGATAGTTCCTCATAAATTTTCATAAAAATTTCTATTCCCCAAAGAACCAGTTCTATTCACAATTCAGCACTGGAAATGAATGACTCATAGCTGCCCACAAATTACAGAGGACCAGGAAATTCATTCTTGTGTTACCTCCTCTGAAAAAAAGTCTGCCAGGAGTACCCTGGCCTACATATATATGCATATGTGTCTGCTTGCACGTAGATGCATATTTGCATATACATGACTCAGCTTGAGTCCTTATAGCTGATTTTCCCAGGATTGCAGTTCACCCTTTGCCTTCTCTCTCCCTGAGTCCACTGCATATATTCTTTTCCTCACTTTGACAATGCCATATATGCAAAGGTGGACAAACGAGATCCGAACAAACATGTGGAAAAGGCTTCAAGTATAAGACTAATTAGCCTAGTCATAGCATTTTTTTAAAAAAAAAATATAGAATTGGGTCACTTGTTAGATTCACATCTACTTCTTTGCAGTGCTGTTCCGTGCTACATGGAGATACTTGTGGTATCTCTGTGTGACAATACTCTACACCACTGTGTCCTTTTTTCTCACACACACAGTCTCTGAGCTGTTCCAAGAAGAAGGAGATGCTCTCAGATTGTAACATCTTTTTGTTGAGCACTGGAACAAGTGCCCAGCTCTTCTCTCTCCTTGTGGCCCTACGAAGAGAGGGAAGCTGCAGCCTTCTCTCCCATCAGAATGAAATCACACTATTCATTTTCCCTGATTGCTGAATATATTATATCTTCTTTTTATCAGATGACATGGGCTTGCTCAGCTGTGCAACTGCTGGCATGGTGGTAATACTAAGCACTTCTGGGGCACTCTGCTCTCTTTTCTTTTTGCTGTAGACTCCCACTGGACTTGAGGTTTGTGTGGTAGGGCAAGTGAACTGTTCCACTGCCCACTCAGAGGTTGAGCCTTATAACATGGAAGTGCAGCAACGCTGCTGATAGCTTGCTTTGGTAGTGACTGAAATGACTGTGACTACCCCACTTCATGGCAGCCTTTCATGCTAAGCAGCAAGATAAATTTGAAGCAATGCAGCGTCCTCCAAAGCTGACCTCAGGCATGTAGCAGAGGACACTGGCTCATAGCAAAGCGGCAGTGGCTGCCCTTGGGTCCATGATTCTTCATTCACGTACTCTGTTTAGATGCCAGATAAAAACAGGTGATCATAGTTCGAGGAAAAAATAGATATGCTGCCAAAGAGCTGCAGTTCCACATTCAGAAGCACCCACAAAAATCTGCTGTGACTGTGCCACATAATCTTAGCAAAATATTCTTCACAGAGAATAAGCACTGGTCATAGAGGTATATATGTAATCAAGTAATTAACACCATGGCTATCTCCTATGAGACTCACACTTTGCTTTAGTTTTATTTGCTGGGAAGACAGAACTTCCTTTACATTAAATCTGAAGGACATGGGGGAGTCATGAGTTAGTTACTTTCAAATAGTGCATTTATAGAGCCATCTCACTATAACTTACATATATTTTGTGCATCATGCAAATGTAATGTATTAAAACATTCATAAATACATGCCGTGCAGAAAGCAAGGATAGCTTTTTAAGAAGTAATATTCTGGGTGAATTACTGAGGACATATCTGTATTGATAACGTGTCCCTGATGTAAAGACATTCGTTTTTTGTGTCATAAGCAAGGTTACTACTAATCATTACTGGAAGTCTCCTGAAAATGTCTAAGTTTGTAATCCGATGCTGTTATTTACAAGCTATTTTAGACTAACTTCTAGCTTTAAATAAGTCTGCTTCACAGTTTTTGGAACAGGTGATGCCTAACCATGTACATTTTTGTTTTCTTCAGCAGCCATTAAAATATGGTACAAGTATTGCTTTTTATTATAAGTAACACAGAAAATGATGCCTGTACTTAAGACTGGGTAACAATTTCCACAATAAAACTCTTGCTTATTATATTGTTAGACTTGAACTGTTCAGGAAGAGGTTTCTCATGCCAGATAGCTGCTTTTGGTTGCATATTTTGGGAAAATTTCAAGTACAAAAGGCATAGTCATTTCCAAGAAAGAAGGTAGGAACAAGCATATTGTTTCACACATAAGAAATTTAACAAGGACAGGATGTGCCTGTGTAACAGGGAGTGTAACATTTTGGATAATGTAGACAGCTTTGGTGACACCATAGCATGTCTTGGAGATCTGGTCTTCCAGTTGTCAGAATATGGAATCTCTTTAGAGTGAAACATGACTTCCATCTATCTCCCAAGACTTCCTTTATTTTTTTTTTCAGGAGCAAGGCATGTGAGACCAAAGCAGCTGGTACATCTTGATGGGGAGCACCAAGATGAGGGCCCGTGAGTAGGAGCTGAGGGGCTAACCTCAAATTGCCAGTGGCTGCGCGGGACTGAGGTTGCCTCACACCACTCCGTGTACCCCTGCATGGCTCTAGCACCAAGCAACATGCACCAGCACATTTCCTCCCTCAGCGTGAAGTCCTAGGTTTAGCTATATACATCTATCCATTCTGCTCTCCCCAAAAGCCAGGAAATATAGAGTATCATAGTCTCATACTTTATTGTTTTTTTCTTACTTAGTGCTGTGGTACAAAACTTGCTGAGTAAGCTGAAAGGCATATAAAAATGAAGTCAGGATTGCAGGAAAGAAAAAACATAGTCTTATGGCTAAGGCACATAGATGTCTCATCAGAAAACCGGATTCCAACTTTTGCTCCTAGCACCATGCTGGTATTGGATTAGGCAAGTCACTTACTTAAACTTTTTGCAGTTGATATCTGAATGTGATCCTTATTTTTCTTGTAACCTACTTGCTATTAGCTTTCACATTTGCCGAAGTGTTAGGTCTCACAAACATAGCTGTGGCTGGTTGGAACTCTGTAAATAACATGCTATAAAAGCATATAAAGTGCTATAAAACACTTAGAGCCCTGGGAAATTGGAATCTAAGCATTTCATCCTCGGGACCCAAAATTAATGGGCACTTGACTCCTTGATCTAAAGTATCTGTAACTTAGTTTCTTCTCTGTAAATAGGATAAAAAATCACATCAGTCCTTAAAGGTATTTGTAAAGCTTAATTAGTTTGGACTTGTATAGCACTCTGATCCTATACTGAGTATTTTATTGAAGAAGTACATGAAAAAATTAACATTATTCTAGTCAATGCTGAATTGAGTGACAGGCTAAAGATCAAATTGAGTAACACATACTGCTTGGAGATATAGCCAGTCCATCCTGAATGAAAAATAGACGGAGCCTCATGGAACGTTGATGAGGCATTTTTTTTTTCAAAAGAGAGTTACAAAACTTTGTGCACAATAATCCAAATCTAGGTTTCCTCTCCTCACCTATGAAATCCCTTGCATTTTATCAGAGGAAGAAGACATGCATATTTTGTGAGAGGGAAAGTACTGTGGCACTAAGTTGTGGTTGAACAGCATATTTTTTATCAGTGCTTCTTTTTGGGTTGCCCAACAGGGAGACATTCAAAATTATACTGCATAGAGTGCCCTTAGAGATGCGGCTGACCAGGAGTCATAGAAGACAGAAGTCATTGGACAGTCCAGTAGCTGAATCCAGAGAAGTTTAACCCCAGGCAAGGGAAAGATAAGACCAAACTGGGTGAGTCTCATTCTGATGAACAGTCTGAGATGCCTAAATAATCTGGTCAAGTATAGCTGCTGTTTATGCTCTGCTGTTACTCACATGACTCTCATGTTCATCTGTTCCAGATTTATTCTCATCATATCTCTGGGCACAGCTTTATCTGAATCAGTACTTTGGTAATGTTGGCTACAACAGTGCTTTAGTTTTCTGCCTTCAGTAGCAGTGCCTCATTAGTATTATATTTTGAAACTCCAGGCCTTGAAACAGAAAATAATTAAAAGTTAGTTTAATTTTTAGCACCTTTCTAATAGCTAAAACAAGCAAGTGAAGGTTAAGCGAGTACACAATGTTAAACCTATCTTTAAATGTCTTGCTGAATCAGATCCTCTGAGGTGATATCAAATGACTATCCCAGGTTACCTAGGATATTAAAAGTGTCTCCCTTATTGTTGCTTGCTAATCTTTTCACTGTTTTGTTTGCTTTCTTTTCCTTTGCTAAGCTTCATACCCTGGAGCTTGCACTGTTTTTCTATATCATGACTGGTTCATTGTTTATTTAGCTAGGCTATTGTCTAAGCTATATTAAAATTGTCCTCAGAGACAGGGTGACACCCATAATGCATGTATCCTTATTACAGCTAGAGGCACAGCACAAAAGCGCTACTAATTTATTATAGCAGACAGTATAACCATTGAGCCCAGTTCAACCTTGACCAGAGGACCCAGGTGGCTTAGCCATGCAAAATATGACTCATTTGTATCTACCTATTTTGTATTCACAGCTGATAGATTGCTATTGAGAATATATGGGTATATGGCTATAATAGCTATAGGTAGAAATGGATGAGGTGTCTTTAAATAGGGGATTAGCTTTGATAGTCTCTTTCTGTTTTCCCTTTAGGATTAGGTTTTCACATGACTATTGTAGTCGTGTTGATGTGGAAAGAAAAACACAAAGGTGAGCATGAGAGGAGAAGATTAAGGAATAGCTTTAAATTGGTAAAATGATTTCATTCTTCTGAAAAGGGTGGGGCAAATTATTTACATCTTGTTTACCATCAATGATGGCCATAAGCAAATGCAGACTCTATAGAAACTAGTGAGATTTTTTTTTTCACTGATTTATTGGGATCAGAATTTCATTAGATCAGAGCAGTAACTGGAAGATGAATCTCGAATCTTACCAGTAGAAAAACTGGCATAATTTACCCCACTGATTTCAAATCAGTGTTTCAAATTCAGTGACTGCTTGTTCTCCTTCCACCTATATTCAAATATTGACCTACATTCAAGTCTTGTTCAAGCAGAGAAAATAAGGAAGCTAACAGTATGGGGTTCAGGCCAGGATCCAAGTAAGCTCTCCTCCAGGGAGAAAAAAGTGAAGATGTAGCAATCATATAAAACAATTGGTCTCAGAAGCAAGAATAACCCTGAAGCCTGAGGGAGGTCTGAATGTCAGGTTAAGCATGGCAGCAATGCTAAATCCTCACCTACAGAATATTTTTTGTTTGTTTGTTTGTTTTGTCTTGGAAGTCTTCTCTCCTGCCTCTGGACAGTAAGTTCAAAGCCAGGAAAGCCGGCAGATAAGAGGACTAGAATTTGCAGGTGTAACGAGTGCATCTCCAGATATTAGTGAGGGGAAGAAAATTAAAAAAAAAACACCCAAAGTGTTTCGCCTTACTTCAAAACCATTTTAGACTCCCACTAAAAAGAAGAAAGAAATATCCTAAAAGAATTATATTTCCAGAGTGGGGAGAAGCGGTAGCTTTCACGTTAAAGAGTCCATGACATATGAAGAGAGTTAACCAAAGTTTTATGCACTGAGCGTGAAATAGGAAACAGCGCTCACAGTCACTGGTTAAGATCCTCTTATCTCACTGCAGAAGGAAACTGAACTTTTTATGTTTCTGTTGCTGGCAAGGCAGCCTACTATGGTTATCAGAAACACAGAGAAAAGTCTAGTTAGAGATTTTCCCCCTGCTTTGGCTCCTATGCAACAACTGTACCTGATTAATCCAAGTCAACAGAAAAGTCAGCCAGCACCATAGATTAAATGAAAGTATTTTTGTTGTTGATTTCCCCTCCCACCTCCTCTGTTCTTAAGGAATTCTGGTATCGCAGAAATGTGGGATACTGATGTATTTTCTTGTACATCCCAGACTGGTGCAGTTGCAGATGCCATGCAGTTAAGCATGCTCTTTTGCAAAGATATAAAGAGATCAAATGAACCTAGTCAGGAGGGTTTTTTGTTTGTTTGTTTGTTTGTTTGTTTTTTTATATGAAAACACAATAATACAGCACAGTGGCACTTTTAAGAGGAGCTCAAGCTTCACCCTTTCTAAATGCTCTAACCACAGCTGACTCACTTAAAACCGGGTCAGGTTAAAGCAGCAAATGGATCACAATTTCAAGATGGCCTTTGTCCTAGCCTTCTTGCAAACTGCTGGTAAACCTGTTTGCTTCCCTGTGGCAAGGTCGTGACAAGCTTGTTTCTCTTTCTTCCAGTAAGCTTGTTTCAAACTTATTTTTATCTTTGCTCTAAGCTTGTAATCCTCCTTCTCCTTCTCATCTTGAATCACACATAAGTCCTCAGATACAGTGGAACCAAACTTTCAATGTCTGAGTGCCCCTCTGCAATCCTTTACAAAGGGGTTGTCTTTACAATTAAAGTCAGGCAAGTCAGAGAGCTGGAGAACAGGTTTACCTTTAGATTTTGGTCTTTTAACGAGTGATTGAGTGATAGGAACCTTTTCCAATGATCCTTTGAATACAATTCCCAAAACAGATAGGCAAACAGCAAACTTCAGGTAAGTCTGAACAACAAATAAATTGGTAACTAGACCAGCAATGACCATTGCTAATTCAGGAAGCTCTTTGACCTTCTGGTTCAAAGTGGTGCTACTGTGATGTATCTTTTACAGCTGAAAGAGCACATGTTGGTACAAAGAGCAGCAGGCAGGCTTTTAATATCCTTTAGTGCACCTGGGATGCAGGGCCCAGATGTAAGATTTCTAACTGAGAGCAATAAAAAGGGAATGAAACAGCTAGCTGGAATAGTAGGAAATTTGTGTACAGAAACATGGCTAAAAAGAAAAAAAGAAAAAAAAAAGTCAGTAACAACAAAGCCTACAAATAGACCAAGAAGATTCAATTCTGCCATCCCTTCTCCAGCCTACAGCTCCCTAATTTTTAGGGGCATTTTAAAACCTAGTTCCTAATCAGAGAGTTAAGCAACTAAACATTTCTGGGGAGCATGAAATAGGTGCTAAGCGCATCACTTCTTACTGAAGTAAGTAAGTGAGCACTTTGTGAAACCAGGCCTTAAATCCTTAACTTGCATCTTTACGAAGTGCTAACTGGAGGCCATATAGGGCCCTCTGCAGCAGTAGTTTAGGTCTGTTTACATTTCACAAGTAGCCAATTAGACACTTGTTGCAGCATGTGCTACGCAAAAAAAATGAGTCTGAGTCTCAGTTTGAAGAGAGAGTTAAGTGATGATTGGAATTTATAAACTGGATCTGATATGCGCTGCAATTACAACAGAAATGCAATTATAAGAAAATCCACCCAGATTTCAAGAACTACTTTTTTTCCCTTCATTTCTGTCTGAGTTTTTAATATGTAGATAGTTTATCCTATATGTACAAAAGTGAGGAATGAGACATCCACTTCTAGTTTTACAGATCTGTATAGACTAAGCAGTCACCTGGCCATCTGCCAAGTAGCAATCAAGTCAGTGGGACAGGACCTATGTACCTAAGACAGCGTAAAGCGGACAGGAATCAGAACCCCACTGACTGTGATTGCATGATGGAGAGGGAGGCGTGAGAAGATCAGCCTTTTCACCCTTGCAAAGGAGATGTTGGGGAGCTCCGCACCACTGAGATACAAGGTGAGGAAATCCGTGCTGGCCAAAAGCTTTGGAAGAGCTTATTTCCTTGCTGTCTTCTCTCCTCCATGTCTCCCTCCCCCTGCCAAGCGGACTGTGAAGTCTTCTTAAATCATGTTGCAATTAACAAGACCATGCTTTAGACAAGCAGGGCGGGCGATGCTTTCGCAGTTTATAGATAAGAAGGTTTGCCAAACACTACAATATCCTCTTGAATAGCACAACACCGTACACTAGTCACATGGAACAGAATTTCTCATTTCCTCTTTGCAGAAAGAGACTCGAAGGGACACAGGCTGAATTTGCACAACCTACCAGAGACATTGTCTGTTTCTTCAAGCACCGAAATATCTCCATATCAACAGATCACATTTCACATATGGAAAGGGCTTTGCTTAAAAACAAACAAACCAACAAACAAGAAAATGCCCATCAAGTAAAATGATATGTATAAACATTATACATATATACAAGGTATAATGAAGCCTGCAGACCATGCTCCAAAAAGTATTTGAAGAAGTGCTTGTTGTTTACTGAGCTGATAAATTGCTCCTTGCACACTAATTGAAATTGTACACAGGATCAAAAATATATTTTTTACATATGTTATTGTGGGGCAATTTATCTGTGCTTGATAGCTTGCGTGTTAGTACGTCTCCTTCTGCTTATACAGCTTTAGGTAAGAATTATTAAAATGTGTTATTTTAATGTAAAGGTGTGGTGGAAAAGGATTTTTTTCTTTCTTCTAACACTTTAAATTATATTTTAAATCGGCTTCAGTGGTTTTATGCTTCATAGTATCCTGAAGAAGTTTATTAGTGCTTAGTAAGTTCAAACTGTTATCTCTTAGTGTTCTATTTCTCTAAGAAATACAAGAGATGTAGAAATCTCAGCATGTGGTTGTTGAGGCCAGAAAGTTCTCCTTTCATGGACTGACAAGAGACATTGCTTGCTTGATGTTTATACTGACTGTGAAGCTTTGTGAATTATATTTATTTAATTGATTTCTTTTTTTGTTTGTTTGATTTCTGAGACATTCCACCATCCAGACTTGCTGCTCTTTTATATCCCTGAGAGGTTTTTATTGCCTGTATCTCAAATAACTTCCTCTTCTTTGTTTTTCTGTTTTGTTGTTGTTTGACAGTTTTAAAGTTGGCTATAAGTATTCACAAAGAAAATACATGCAGGCATTCTTTTTTTTTTCCACAGTTGCTCTCTAGTCAAAAAGTATCAATGATACCTCCAGTCTGAAACCCATTTATATTTTTTTAAAAAAATGAAAAATACATTTAAAAACTCCTTATCCTTGGGCTGCTTTGGTTTATTGGGTGAATATTTTTTTATGGTGTATGTGAACTGCTATGCCACCCATTGACAAAGTCATATAAGAATTGCCAGCTGTGATCCTGTCCTAGGAAAATGCTTTCTTTCAGTTTTCTTTAACAGTAATGTTATAATTTGCCAGACTTTCAGAAAATTCTACTAATTGTGGATCAGGTCTTAAGTTCTTAAATTCTGTGATTCTTGCACCCTGCAAAACACAGAATTGACTCTCTAATTATGTCCACTGGATACAAGATGACTGAAAAGAAACAGGAGTCATGGGGCTATTGCTGTCCAATCCTGACTAGTAGATTTCCCAGGCTCAGAGGAAGAAAGAGAAAGCAAGTAGTTCTATATGGAGGTTTCTTCCTGGAGCTGTAACTAAGGCAGCTCTTCCCAGTATTCGCACTTGGGAGTCTGAGTGGGGCAAGAAGTCACAGATACACTTGATGGGACTATACTTTTATTCCATGCCCTGATGATATTCGTGAGAATATTAATGTTTGCCAGATGAATTGAGTCCTTTCTTGCCTTTGCCACAGTATGTAGTAATGCATTTTTTAGTAAATATCAGCCAACGTTGCAGGCTAGTGTCACACCTGGCTTTATCACAATTGGAATTATAATTAGCACTGTTTAATATTTGTCAAACTTTCTGAACTTTTATTTGTAGAAATACTACAATGTCCCTATTTTTGATCATTGTCTGTTCTTCTCATTGTTTTTCTTCCTGTATACAAGGTTACAGGACTTCTTTCTGTATCTTCCAATATCAAGTGACAGTATGTTCCCACATCACTACTTCTAATGTGTGTCCCACTAGATTGCCTTACTTATAGTTGCTGACAACTTTACCAAAATCCTAATGCTTTAATTGAGAAAAAATCACAGAAATCAATGGAGGATGGAATAACGCTACAGTCCCACCAAACGGCATCTGTCACTTCCTGTCACTGAAGGAGTATTTGCTGTCCCACTGTCTCCATTTCAGCAACTGCTCTCCTTATCTGTTCACTTGCAAAGGGTGATGTCTTTTGTGGATTGACTGCATCACCATCTTTAAACCCTTAGACCTAGACTGTGCCCTGATGTAGAGGCTGAGACAATCACCTCAGCGACCATTAAATCACAAGGCAGAATATTCCTCCATTCAGCAAAACCACATGGTAACATTTTTGTGTCCTTTTATTTTTTTAATGCCTGAGAAAGAGAAGATGAAAGACTATTAAAAGCACAGTTGATCCCTTTGTGTGTGTATGGTATGAGTCAGCCTTTAATTAGATGTCACACATTTTTATTTCTCCAACAGACTTTTGGTATATGGGACGTAAGATCTTGCTCTTGAGAGCAATCAGGGTTGCATGGAAAACTCATGTGCTGGGCATGCTGGAGACTGTGAAATGAATGAGGTGGGGGACTGCAAGAAGGTGAGGGAGAGACTCATAGCTGAAACAGTTGAGTGCTGACCTAGGAAACTGGATTCTGCATCTGTCTAAGCCACAGCATTCCTAGCTGTTGCTAGGGATGCTGCTTAAGCCAAACTATTATAATAACTGTATGTCTTGTTTATTCTTGTACCCTATACCTGATTTACAGATGTGCTTGAAAGTTGCAGCTGAAGTTACAGGAACTGGGAAAAAAAAAAAAAAACCCTAAGTTCTCTAAAATGCTAACTCCTTTGAAAATTCTATTTCAAGTTTTCTCCACCTGGGCACTCAAAATTAGTAGACATTTCTGACCTTAATTTCTTTCATCCTTAACTCTCTGTCTCTGCAAAAAGGGATAATGGAATTTCCTCACCTGCAGGGGCTTTGTGAAGAGAAACTAATGTTTGTGAAGCATTCAAATAGAAAAAAAAAAGAAAAGAAAAAAAAAAGAAAAAGGTCTACAAAGAAATTAGTATGTTTAGCTTTACAGAACTATTTGAAAAATGTGGAATTATCAAGGCATGCTTCCCATAGAAGGAAAAAAAAAAGATCATGCATTTAAAACCCACATCATCATACATTTATCAAGCAACTTTATTTCTAGCACCTGCTAATTTGCCTGCCTTTTAATAATGGCTTATGTGTGAGTAAGTGTATGTGTAATACAGAGTAGGCTGAAACAGTGTAGATGCTCCTTTACTTGAGAATATTATACTATCTGCTAACCACTGAGAGAGCATTGATAATTACAATTTAACTAAGTCTTAGCACTTTCATAGGCTGTATCACGACAAGAAAATGTTATTATTTTGTGTATCAGTGTATGTCTTTGGAAGTGGGTAACTTGGTTGGATCTCTAGAGCCTGTAAATCATTTTGGCATCGAGGATATTCCTAATGGAAAGTTACCTCTGGAAACCTATGGTACTTTTCTCCAGTAATGATTACAGTACTAGTCTCATCTGTGGGAACACAATGTTTTCCAGTGTATTCACCCCCAGGGCTGGGAGTTATTTTAAATAATCTGCTGACAGCCCTGTGAATTGAAAAATATCTTTTTCAAATAGATTCTGGCAGATATTAATTTGCATTTGGTGTCATGATAAAGTTAGCTTTGTGGGTCATGAGGAAGGTAGATTTTTACATCACTCATTCCACCTGAATGGAGCCAGAATGGGGCTCTTCACACAGTTCTTCTCTACTATCAAGTTTGGTATTTTAGATCTAATACCTGAGGCTCCCTCCCAGTTTCACTAGAAGCCCTTGATTTCAGAGAGCTGTTGCTGCTTGCAGACCTATTACCATGGGCTTTTACTTGAAGGGAGTTAGTATCAAGGTCCCAGCTGCAGTGATGAGAAGTTGGACTTTCCTGAGTGTCCAGACCAACAGTGGTTTCCTTTGCAGCTCTACCACTATCATTAAGGGACCTGGAAGTCCTCACACGGCTTCTGAATACCATCAATTACACCAGACTATTGCCAGAGAATCAAAAGCACATGAGAAGACCCAAGTGTAAGATCCGACTTCTTCCCAAAGTACAGAAAACAAACAAAATCAAACAAAAGAGAATACGACTCTTGGGGGAAATGAGAACGTAAACTCTCCTTTCAACTTCAACAATATTTTTGTAAGGAGAAAGGGGAGTTGTGTCTTCAGAGCAAATCCTGTAACCTTCATTTAACCAGCAAAAAATGACTGAGGTGGGCGAGATTATGAAGGTGAAGCTCTGACAGACGTGCTCCCATCCCCGCTGGGACAAAGGTTACGCTCTCGGCTTTTGTGCCTCCTGCCACTCGCTTCCAGACAGCCGCGCCATCCCTTCAGAAAGGTCTCTTTGGTCTGGGGCCCCGAAAAGATCATATAATATCTCCGGCGGGTCAGTGTTTCTTCATCCTTGCTCCCCTTCCCCCTGCAAAACCTGCTCCGAGCAGCTTGAAGGGCTCGAGGTGCATAAGCTTGTAAGGCAGTGGCAGCAGCAACAGCCTTGAAGAGGGTACAATAACGGCAGCGGCGACAATGTTCTTAAGTATTTGCGCATGCTGGCTTAAGCCTGTCAGTTTTTGTAAGGGCTACCTGCTACAACGCACCTAATTAGCTTACTGGCTATTTGGAGACAGCTCCACTGGTTTTTCTATCATCCAGTCTTTATTAAGTGAGCTGTTGCTGAGACGAATAGGTTCTTTATAATGATGAGGTCCTTTTTACACTTATTAGTCCTTAAAGCAAGCCTCTTCTGATAGAACAAAGTTCTCCCCCTCTGTCTTGCTCTCCCTTTCTCTCTCTTTTTTTTTTTTCTTAAGACTTACAGTGCAAGAAGTAAAGCAGCTTTTTTCTGCTGAAGTATTTTATTAAAAGTTTTAGTGGCTGCACTAAGAGCAAGGTGCCTGTGCCTTTAATCATTTTCATCTTTAAAACAGAACCTTATATTTTCACATCTTCAGCTGTCCCAGAGGGCAGCTAGGCCATCTTTAACAACATTAATTTCTCTTTATGACAGGACTAGTGCTGCCCCAGGTCCTCAGAACTGCCTAAAATGTCTGGAAAAGTAGATAATGAAGAGGATATTAGAATTGTAAACAAGAACAATTTGGTAATAAAAACCATATATTTTCTCCATAGGCTTTGGGCTTAATACTGCAGCAGCAAAAGTGTCACGAGTCGTAATTTGTTGATGGCCACTGTACATTAGTTACTGTAGGAGCATGTGCATAAAGGGCAAGAACTATTGGCTTTGCATTAAAGAACATCTAAGATGGGTAATTCTAATTTTCTTGTTTTGATGAATCCCTTTTGTTTGTTCTTATCATAATATAGTTCTACAAAAAAATTGTATGTGTTACATGTTATGAATCCTGCAACTGCTTAGGAAAGGCTGCTTTCAGTACCTGGAAATACTGGGCAAACATCTCCACTGATCTGGCTTTACCTGAGCCTGAGCACCCCCTGCCCCAGGAATTAGCCTGACCTCCAGCTTTATCCCGGTACAGATTCCTGAGCAGAAAGCCAGTGAAAGACTGCAGTGCCAGTATCTTTTCTGGGATGATTATGTATTATCCAAGCTGCACATCCCTGCCTCTGCCTACCTATACATCCTTTATTGCTGACAGGATTTATGACTGTAACATGATGGAGTAAGAAACAGTAGATTTTTCCCAAGGAGCCAAGCCCTTTGTCCGCAGAGAACGTGGGAGGGAAGCGCGAGGCGGTGAGCGTTGCAGTCTGCACATGCCATAAACAGGGCTATCTTTTCATCTGAAGGTGCACTGCCACTGCGAAAGTTCATGCTATACTTAACCTTTGGCCCTCTGCTGATCTTTTGTTGCTCTGCATTAGTGCGATGAAATCTGAAAACATAATCCGTACAGTGCCTACCACCTTTTGCTACGACGGTTTCCCTTTATAATTTGCATCTGCCAGTGTTAGCAGCTCCCAGTGCCTACCACCTTTTGCTACGACGGCTTCCCCTTATTTGCATCTGCCAGTGTTAGCAGCTCTGGCAGTCCAGCTTCCTCCAGCCAGCCACCAGATTTTAGATTAGCTGGATTAAAAAACAAAAAGAAAAGAAAAATACACCAAAATCCCAGACCGTGCTGAAATATTTCATATTAGTTGTCAGCCTCATTGCATGTTTCCCATTGGAAAGTTATGGGCTTAATCAGTTGTCTTGTTTACTGAGAGTATGCAGTATTTCAACACTAAATGTTTTAAGCTAATTGGCCCAATACAAAAGTCTCACATTATGCAGTTTAGTGAGTAAAATAAATTGGCTACATTTTCCAAGACTCTTTTTACAGTACATGCATTTTTCCCCTCACCCCCCCAACTCCCCAAATCAGGACAACAGCTTTTCTGTCATTAATTCAACACCAAATTATTTCCTTGGTGAATCAGTCCGAAGGCTAATGAGCTGCATTTTGCTCCCTTGTTTTTAGGGGGGTTTCAGAATCAGGCATATCACTTTAAGGCTCGCTGGTGATAGTGGGATCATTCCCTAGACAGGGCTCACTCAGCCTTGATACAAACTGAAAGGCTAAAAATGAGCACTCTTCTATTATTTAGGCACCTGTCCAGAGGTTGGAAGAAATCCTACTCGTGCAGATTTAGCTAAAGAAAGCAGAGATAACCACCTTGCCTTCTGCATCTAATAAGATGTGAAAGGGGAGAAATAATGAGTATTACGCTGTATTTCACATGTAAAGGGCCAGAGAAACAATACTCCCTGAACGCTGGCCGTGATTCCAGTCATTTTCAAATGAAAAGGACTATTTGTTTCCAAATTACAGCAGCCACTGGAATGCATGCGTCTATGGCTCCAAAATCCTCATTTTGCGAAGTAAAATTACCTTGCTGTAATTTAGTCACTGCAGGCTTTCCCCTGCTGACTGGTCAGGAGCTATCAGATAGCTTGCAGCTGCAGGCTGAAGCGGGACCATTTTTTTTTCAGGACAGGCAGTTAGTTAGTAGAGCCATCAGTGTGGCATCTGTCATCCCGCTAGGCCCAAATTGTTTTCTATGATGGATGTCACAGTCTGTATGATCAAAATAGGAGCCCTGCTGCTTTTAATTGCAAAATCGGAGTACTTGCACATTTGTTATTATGCTGAGGTTATTACCTCACACAAAATGAATTAACAGGTGAAAATAATTGATGAGAGGAGTCTTGGGATTTTTAGCCTCTTCAAAGAGACTTTGTAATTATGGCATAATGAATGTTCAGAGACGTATCTGTGGGGGGCAGCATGAGACCACCAAAGATCTCTTTAGATTGATGATAAATTCACTGAAATCTTCTGTAATACTGCTTAAATTTACTTAGCAATTAGTTTAATAGGCCTACATGATTCATGATAACGTAGCGAGAATTTTTAAATAAGTTTGTTCCATCCATCTATAAATTAAGCCGCTTACCTCAGCTTTCTTCCCAAGGTGATGGAATATGTTAACTAATCAGGCTTTCTGAAACAAAGATGATGTTGGGCAGGGATTTTGGTTACTGGAACACATTTCTATTTAAATACTTTCCTGCTTTCATCTTGCACAATGTGAATCTTCCCTCTCCTCCCCACCCCCTTCAACTCTTCTCATCAAATTTTGTCCAAATATAGTATTGATAGCCCTGTAGCACATGGAGGCTGGGCAGTTGTCTCGCGAAGTAAATCGTTCGAGCATTTGGTAATCTGAAGTAATTGTTCCTGGCTTTCTGACCACTCTTCCATTCAGACTTGGTCGTGTTTCAAATCCATTCAGCCCTTGAGGAGAGCCAGACTGATGCAGTCCAGTCCGTCTCCCCTCTCCCTCTGTCACTCTTTTGCTGCAGAAGGCGCCTGCAAAACAGCAAGCCTTCTCCCCACGCTGTCCTGCTGATGCCGAGGGGGAAGCGTGCTTTTATTTTATTTTATTTCTGAAGCCCTCCTTTAAATGTGCAGAGGTGTCTCACCACGAAACCGGGTTGTATATGATGTCCCTTCAATTAGGCACATAAGCAGATTTTAAATATCAGATTTTAAAAGTGTCAAAAAGTAAAATTTGCCTGGCTAATTCAATAACTAGTAAATAATTCACCATATAAAACTCACAGGGGAAAGCCTCCACATGGTGTATGAGCAAAGTTCATCCTTTTTCTGTTGTGCATTATGTTATTGACATACCAGATACATTCAAACACCTCAAGGTTACTCATTAATTTGCGAGAGTTGAAATCTAATTTAATTCCAGCTACCACTGACATCCTGAAGATTTTACAGTGCAGTTTGTAACAGATCTGCCTTCATACCCTGGGCTATGGGAAATATGAGACAGAGGAAGGGAGAAGTTGCTGCTAATTAGAAAATAACAGAAAAACAAACTCTCTTTGGAATTTGGCCGATAGGTCACAGGGAGCTTTACTGTCAATTTACTGTACTTCCATAACCTCATTTCACACCTAAAATCCATTATTTATTATCATCCCAGGTGTAAGGTATATGAGGATTAGGTAAGATTAGATATAGACAATTATGCACGTTATACTTTCCTCAAAAGAAAATGATGCTTTGTTTTGTAAAGACTCTGTTTATTCTTTGGAGAAATTCTAACTGTAGCTTTTTAGATGTGTGTGTGTGTGTGTGTGTGTGTGTGTATACAAAATATGTAAAGACCCTAGAAACATATATCACTGGGACATGCAGCTGATATTCACTTAATTCCTTTTAAATTCTGATTCTCTTCCCTCATGCACACAGCACTAAAAAAAAAAAAAATCTTTGTGGTTTCTTCCCTGTTTTATTGTAGCTACATTTTACATCAGTAGTTTTGTCTCTTTCTCCACATCATGCATTCTTTTCAGATTTACTGTCAGTGTTTGGTATTTAAAAGTATATAGTATCAAAGGGTCTCAGGAACAGAAAGAAAAAATGCCTAGCAAAAAAATATAATAAATGCAAGACAAGTAGTGGATTGCCCCACATGTGAAGCGGACTGTGGTAACTCATATCAGGCTTCCTGTCACTTGCTGAGACATTTTTCATAAACCCTCACACGCCTGCATTTATCTTCAGTATAAACCCCAAGATGAATCCTCTAAAGACATTAACAATAGATAAATGCTTATTAAACAAAACAGTCTTCTCAAGAATAAGTATAGCATCTGTATTAGAAGCTGTAAAATGTTTATAAAACTGAATATACATTATATCTTTTGGCTGTATGCTGCTCTGTGATACCTTTCCAGGATTTGCTTATAATTTTAATAAACATGAAATAAAAGGCCACCAAAAGTCCTAGTTTAAATGATATCACCTCTGGTGCCAGTTTAATTTGTAATATATAGGTGGGCTCTGTGCATAACATATAATACAGTAGCATTTAAATTAGAGCGAAACGGGGCCAAAGGAAGATGATTCTGGGTATATTTCATGTCAGTGGACACCACAATATTGTTATGAAAGTCCTTTTATTAAAAGCATTTCAGAATCCAGCTCATAACTTAACATAAAAACAGCAGAATGCACCATTAAATCCCTGGGGAATTCTGATAAAAAATATTTTTCCTACGAAAAAGAGCAAAACCTGCAAAAATACAAAGGGAAAAAAAACAGCAGAATTGTACATGCTTTATGAAAGCTTTAAGACAAATGATATATGAAAATGTGCTGTATAATTGACTGCAAAAGCAAATACCAGTTGTCTCTTCTTTCCTGAATGCACTATGCAAGTGCAAATGTTTATATGGTGCCCAGTGACTACAAACAAAGAGCTTCAAACAGAGTGTTGTTTTTCTAAATCCAGTTTTAGAGCTACACATTTGATGTGGTGTTTAACTATCATGGAATGTAAGATGGACAGAATAAAAATAAGTTGGCTGCATTATTCATAGATCACTATAAAATATTGGGAAGGTTATGGTTTGTGAATTACTAACATCAGCAGACAGATCCAAATCCTACAATTACTATCTAAAATTGCAAGGTTAATATGTAATGAGGTTGCAAATTAATCTCATGGATGATGTAAGAATGTTAGCATTACATGTAACCTTGGTCCTGATAGCTCTTTCATTCAGTAATTAAACTGAATTTGACTCTGTGTCTGTTTTCTTTAGATGGCCCCTTTTTCTGAGTAATACCCCATAGGAGCCCCACACTACTGATGTATTACATTAATATATCATCAGAAGCAGTTGTCATTCCAATGATATATTAGTGTAATACACAAGAATGAGGCTCGCTGATGATGTATTTAGTCCTTACAATATGGCATTGTCCAGGGAAGCAAGGGTCCAATAAGAGATTCATTACAATTACAGTATGAAGTCAGTTAATGCTCTGCAGGTTGGGAGATGCATTTCTCGTACCAGGTAGGTAATTCTGATGCTAAATCTGATTTCTTATCATTGTTTTTGGTGCTGGCAGAATACAAAATTTGTGACTGCAGTTGAAAATAATTCCAAAAACGGACAAACCTTCTCCTGTCTGTATTTACATCTCTTACTAAGATTTTTTTCTTTCTGCTGGACTGCTCCTCGTGAGTTATGTATAAAATGTAGATTGTTTTTTCTCTTCCTCTGGGCATATTTCTCTCTTCTAAAACTGTATGCTTCTTAGATGTGTGACTTGCTTTACATGAATGATTGGAGAGCATTTGTCACTTCCTGGAATCTCCCATAAGCAATTATGAATTAAGAATAATAGTAAAAATCTGCATCCTGTTTTGGGTATAAACAGAGTGCAGGTTTGATAACTTGTCATCTGAGCTTTCAGAGCTGCTGAGTCTGTCCTTTCCACAGTAAAAGAGAAGTTTCTGAGGTAACTGTGAGCCAATAGTAGTGCCAAAATAACAAGTCAACTTTCTTGCTTTTTGCTCGAATAAAGAGTGCAATAAGGATGTGGATGAATATTTCCCCTTCTATAAGAAATAGTCACTGTTGCCAGAGCTACAAATTGTAGAAGACTTGAAATAAAACATTTTGTTTAAGGATCACTAATACAATTTCTGCTAATAGACCTTGCAAATCATACTCTAAATGTGGACGAATCAGACTCGCATTCCACATACTCTACCGCCTGCTGCTCTTTCTGAGAGGATAAAAAAAATGATGACTTTCAAATGTTTATAATACAGGTCTAAAAATTTAATGCAATAGGAAAGAAGCTACTACTCACTTTCCTACAGCCCTTGATTGAATCATAAATAAAATGGTAGTGCGAATCATCCTGCACATCTAATGTATTGAGATACTGGCTAGAAGGCCATCTGAGAAGTTAAAATTAGGATGGCAGACCCTTAGGCTGGTGATGGCTGGACACAGAATGAAGCAATATACTCAATTATTGAAAGGAAAAGAAAAACTTGCATCAGTTTTATAGAGTCTTCTTACCAAAGTATCCAGAAACTATTCATGTTTCAAAGAAGCTTTGCTTCTTGTCCTGGATGGCTAGGATGATTAAGTTGAGCAGAAGAAAGAGAAAATAATAGAACAAAACGAACAGGAGATGGAAAAAATATTGAAACCCAAATGCAAGTTGAACTTCAGTAGCAGCAGCCTCTGTGCTAGGAAACCTAACTTCAGTGAAATGGAAGGCAGATGAAGAGCAACGTGAACATGGAAGCAGAAGTGACATGTGAGAATGGTATGAGAATCAGTGAGTCTCAAGTGATAAATATCTGTGAGGATAACAAAACATATAGATTAAGTATGAAGCTAGAATTTAAGACTGGTTAGCACGATTGCTAGTAACTGTAAGGACATGGTGGCTGTAGCTTCAACCTGGACCAAAAATCTGTGTTCTCTGATTGTAACCCCCTGCTTCCACATGCCTTTTTTGTTCATGTTGGTCAGATTAAAAGCAGTAAAGCTAGGTGCCTAGGGGGTGATATTTTGATGTTTAGACCCTGGCATGATCTTGAGCAGTGGGTTGTGTGCTGCCAGATGATGCCCAGGAGCAGCTGCTGATGTTCTGTTTCCTGGTATGGAGTCTGGGGCTTCCTCCAAATCATTTTCTCTTTCTCTAGTGTTTATATCTGCACCAGGATTGGGCATCAGATTTCCTTGACTATGCAGCAGTTCTAGCACCTCTCAAAGATTTCAAAGCCCTCGAAAACCTCGAAGACCAGACAATGTGTGGCTTTGCAAGATATGGAAGCTGGAAGAGGAGTCTTTGGCCTCATATGTCTCTCTCTCCTCCTTGATTCAGTTTAACATCTGGCATGGCTGTAGTCTTTTTGCTTAGACTGTTTGAGATTAGTGTTTCCATAACACTTGCTCTCCAGAGCTGCTGAGAGGAGATAGATCTTTGCCTGTTGTCACTTGAACAGGACCAACAGAAGCCTGGGGAAAACAACTAACCTAAACCAGCTAATCTAAAGCAGGTAATCTAAATGAGGTAATCTGAGGAGCTGTATTTGCCCAGATGCAGTCTGCGTGCACTCTGCAGACTGCTGTTAATGTCTGAGACACATGCAGAACACAATCCCCACCAACAATTCCACACGCAAGGAAAAGACTTGCATGTGCAATATAGCAATTCAGAAAATGCATGAAGGAAATGTAGCTTTCCTTACACTAATTCTACATTTGGGGAAATTGAGGCACAGAGGAACAGAATGATTGGCCAAGGATCACAAAGAAAAGCAGCTGCAAAGCAGATATCTTCTCTTTTACAGCTCTACCCCAGAAATGTATGTATTAACATATATGTAACATTTTGGTATAGCCCAGATCATTTTCTGCTAATATCCCCTTCTGTTTCACACTCTGCATGTTTGTTAAAATCTGCCTTTTCTAGATCACCCATATGACTAATTTCTTGACATTATTATTAATTCCTTTTATTTACAAGGACCTGTTCTACAAACGAATAGAAGGAATGCATTCAATCTGTTTTAATTTGTCCTAGAGCTCCTTTTTCAAAACCTGAGGTTCCTTATATCTTCTACATTTATTGAGATTGATCATGACTGCATTTAAATATCCAATTTAATGAGACATTATGCCCAATGTCTTGAATTTTCCAAAATATTATCCTCATTTAAAGCAACATTTTTCCTAGTCTTGCTCTTAAGTAGTCTAATTCTTATCTACATATGCTATCAACAGAAACATGAAATATTAGACTCAATTTCCCTATATTTTGGCTGAATAAAGCCAATACCTGGATGCACACATGCCTAAAGCAAGCCAATTGAAAAAAAAAAGAAAAAGAAAAAGAAAAAGAGCACATTTCAATGTCATCATAAAACAGCGGAAGAGAGGCAAATCATAATTAGCATTTAATGTTACAATGTAGTGGACCAATTAGACTTTGAGTATTAAATGTGTTTTTCAAACTATATGAAAATGTGGGTTTTTTTATGTGTAGCTATTACATAAACTTCTTGCTTTTCCTCAAATGCGCTTTTATATAAACAGATTTAATTAACTATCTGGAGAATTAAATAGTCTTTATTTAGCAAATGCACTGTGCCAATTAAATAAAATGTTGATTATATATTTCTCAATTATTACACTGTTTATACTAAATTAATCAACAATGCCAGCACTACCTAAGGTAAAGTTTCCTAAGAAGGATTCTTTCTGGCTTTGTTTACCAGGCACTTTGCATGGGTAGACCTTAATACTGACCAAATCTAACTGGGCTTTTGTCAACAAAGAATAAGAAAAGAAGAAAAGGTTAAACGAGCAGTAGGGGGTGGGGAAGAGGAGTAAGAAGGTACAATGTCACCTCCATGCTGTGACAGCCATGAATCAATTATTCACGTAGCAATTGGTAATATTTCTGAAATGCTGCAGACTCACATGAAAATGTAAAAGACATTTTTCCTGGAGACTTGATGATTTTTCCAAGTAAAAAGCATAAACAAAAACTGAAACAAAAAGCATGTGTGTGTGGGGAATATGCTGAAGAGATCAACAATAGTCAAAGGATATATTATTATGGAAAATACATACATAAAGCTGGCAGTGGAAAAGGAAAGAGTATACAGGATGAAAGGGTGAAAGTGCTGGGCTCAGCTAGTTAGGGTGAGATAAATGTGATTTTTTTTAACTTGCATTACAATATCTAACAATACTAACATGTATTGATTTCAAATTTATTTCCTGTACCAACACCGGTAGCATAACACACAGAGAAAGAGAAGGGGGGGAGAGAGAGAGAGAGACAGAGATCTGCAGAAATTCTTAAAATCATGGAAAATGGAAGGAGAGAGATTGTCACAAAAGGAAAATGAATTCTGACCATCACTCGAGTTTTGTGCTCCCTACATCAAGCACTACTGTAGTTAGCATTTCAGAGTAACACAGGCTTTGCACAAAATCATATTTCCTTACAAGAAACAAGAACATGAAATTTAGTATCCCTTGATAACAATGTATAGAATGCACTTTTGAGTAAAATGTATTCAATCCTGACCTTAAAATAGAATTTTTACTTTCTGTGGTAGCTTTCCTTTAGGCCCAGAGAAATAAAAAGGATACTAGGCAGCACACATTTTCTCCAAGCTAGTGCAAAATTCCCGTTCAACTGTATGATATTTTATTTGATTATAAAATAACAAACTAAAGGCAGGGGTGAATCAGGAGGGAAAAATGCCATATGATCTATTTTTCTCCGCTTAATTTGCAGACAAGTGACTGTAAGATGAAAGAATAAATCACAGAAATACAGGCAAAATTTTAGCCAGAGTAGCCAGTGTCCACACTAAAACAGAAGGGCTCCAATCTTTCTTTCAAGGGATTATAAATGGTTTGCCTGGGCTGTAATGAGAGCTTCTTCCAGGGAAGAGCAGGGCCCCAAACTTTATTTTTAACTACTTAACCATCTGACTTTTTACTCTCTAATTTTCTGTACTCTTTCAGATCTTTGTGCAACTCTCCAGTTTGTCACGCATTCCAAGCCACAGGATGTGTCAGCTTAGTGATATTCATTAGTTTGTCTGTATGCCTCAGCTTCTGGAGCCTCCGTCTTTCCTTTTCTCATTTCTGATTTTCTTCTTTCTCAGAAAGGAAATATTCTCTTTTCACCCAATGGGAATTCACCACATCTTTTTTCTTCATCTCTTTTTCTGGCTGTCCAGTCTCTTCACTGAGGATGACTGTTTCTTTTACTCTGTACACTAGAGCTTGTTTCCTCCTACCCTTTACTCCCCATTAGAAGCCTTCACCTTCACACACACAAAAACCTAATTGCACCCTGTGATACAAATGAAATCCCAAATTATCAAGTGCAAATTAGCATTAAAAAATCATAAGACAACAAACAATAGGGCTTTTTATGTGGTTTTTGTAATTGCATGAAACTAGTTACTTTGGCAATTATTGTTTGTGCCTCATTAGCATGCAAAATGGTTTTTTAGACTAACCCGCACACAAAAGAAACCATTTGTGATGAGAACTGTGCTTTGTTTAATGTTAGACACCATTGTATTTGCTTTCCTAATATAACAGTTCTAATTAGTACCTAGCACTCATTCTGAGTTTTTCAGCTTGAAAATGCCGAAGGTGACAATTGAGTCACAATTCCATGGCACTCTTTGTCAGTATCTGTCAAAATATAGCTGAGTCTTTAGGAGTTGTGATCTAAATACTAAAAAAAAAGTTAATAGTCCATAAAGAATCTCTCTCTAGGTAATTAAAAAAAAAATTACAGATTAACCTCTGGTTAAACGCATAGCATACTTAATACCACACTGTTAAACGTGGCCTTGGCAATAGTATATTTGTCTGAATATTGACTTTACAATGTTTTTGTCATCTGACCCTTACCTGTTCACTTGATTCTTTAGAGATTCATTAGAACAGCATGGGTGGATTAGTGACAAAATTTAAAATCAGTTAATCTGTATAAGCACATTTTTGAAAGGTGATTACTTGCTTGTTTCTGAAGAGCAAAAAATTTAAGCTTATCTCACACTCCAGAAATGGAATGATTATGACTCCACTGTACTTTTATTTTCTTAGTTTAGCTTAATTCCTACACAGAGTAGGTAGATATATTGATGGGGAAACATGAAGACTCCTGCTGAGGGGTTGTCTCCAGCTTCATGTTTGTGTGGGAATATGCTAAGAAAGAGCCAGCCCAATAACAAGTAGCCTCTTCCTTTGTGGTTATCACAGTTTGAAGTGATAATATTGTGTGTTTTCTTTTCAATAATAGATATTTATGAAGAACTTGGACATTTTTAGCTTGACATGCATTTTGGTAAATAAACACCAGACTTCCATATTTTATGGATAGCTTAGATCCACTAAGAAACTATCACAAGAGAAACCAGCAACACAGCCCTCATAATTCAGACCTTCCCTCTCAATTGGCTTGTTTTTCTAGGACTACCCAGGAAGCACATTTTTGGTGAAGCACATTTCAGCAATAACACCAACTTCCAAGGCAATGTGGTCAGTACACGAGAAAGTGTACTAATTCGACTTGTCTCCAGCTCTCACTTTGGATTACTACGCTTTCTGCATGTACTGGTCACATCAACTCTGAAGCAACTACAGTATTGCAGTTGGGATATACTTCTCAGGAACTGTGGACTGGCCAAGTGGACAGTGAGATGGATTGAGAACTGGCTGGATGGCAGAGCTCAGAAGGTCATGATAAATGGGATCGAGTCTAGCTGGAGGCCTGGGGCCAGTGGTGTCCCACAGGGTTCAGTACTGGGTCCGGTGCTCTTCAACTTATTCATCAGTGAGTTGGATGAGGGCACAGAGCGTACCCTCAGCAGGTTTGCAGATGATACAGAACTGCGTGGAGTGGCTGGTGCTCCAGAGGGCCGTGCTGCCATTCAGAGAGACCTAGACAGATTGACAAGTTACATAGAGAGGAAGCTCATGAGGTTCAACAAGGACAAGCGCAGGGTCCTGCACCTGGGGAGGAATAAGTCCAGGCACCAGTACAGACTAGGGGTTGACCTGATGGAAAGCAGCTCCACAGAGAGGGATACAGGAGTCCTTGTTGACAATGAGTTAACCATGAGCCAGCAGTGTTCCCTTGTGGCCAAGAAGGCCAGTGGGATCCTGACCTGCATGAGGAGAAGCGTTGCCAGCATGTTGAGGGAGGGGATCCTGCCTCTCTACTCAGCTCTGGTGAGGCCGCACCTGGAGTATTGGGAGTAGTTCTGGGCTCCCCAGTACAAGAAGGACATTGAGCTTCTAGAGAAGGTCTAGCATAGAGCAACAAAAATGATTAAGGGACTGAAGCATCTATTATACGAGGAAGGACTAAGTGAGCCAGACATGTTTAGCCTGGAGAAGAGAAGACTGAGAGGTGATATTATCAATATGTACAAATACCTGAGGGAATAATGTAAAGAGGATTGGGCTAAACTGTTCTTGGTGGCAGCCAGTGACAGGACAAGGGGTAATGGGTATAAATAAAAACGTGGGAAGTTCTATCTACATATGAGGAAGAACAACTTTACTGTGAGGGTGACAGAGCCCTGGAACAGGCTGCCCAGAGAGGTTGTGGAGTCTCCTTCTCTGGAGGTCTTCAAAACCCGCCTGGATGCCACCCTGTGCCATGTGTTCTGGGTGTCCCTGCTTGAGCAAGGGGGTTGGAGATGATCTCTAGAGTTCCCTTCAGAATGGTTCCCTCAACCATTCTGTGATTGTGTAATACAGCCATTCTTTATATCAAGTATTGCCCAGTGGAAACTGTATTTGCACACCTGAGGAGATAGTGGATGGATCAGGTTGGTAAGATAAGATGGATGAAAAGTAGGATCTGGACACTGTCTGCAGGTTGTCTCTCAACTTCCCCATATGCTGTGCCTCTTTTGGTCATTGCTTCAGAGAGATTATCTATTCACAGTAAGTGCTGCCATGTCCCCCTGGCATGCTGTCTGTACCTCAAGCTTTACATCTCTGTGCCTATCCTTTTTAGTTGAGTGGGTGACCTCCTCACAAAACTGGAGGTCTTGGAAGCCCGTTCTCATTTACCATATCTCTACCTATGGAATGACACTGCCACATAATTAGCGGTAGCATATCCAACACTTCAGGTACTATTGGTTTGTTTATGCCTGAATAAACTAGGTAGCCATACTACAGCTTTATGAAGGCTTTTATCAGCAAGTGACAGCATAAATAAAAATTAAAGAGAAACAGAGAAGACTTTAAAGTGACAGAAACCAAAGTCTCTGGCTTCTTTTCCTGGCTTGGTTTTTATTTATCATGGTCAGTTACTGGTCTTCAAAAGATCTTGAAGTATTGCAAAGTTTCTGCTATTCAACTTGAAGCCTAATTTAAGACAAAGCTTAGGGAACTCCAAAACAAACTCTTTCATTTAGGAACATCTTTTGTAACAAAGGCCTGATTCTGCCTCTGAAGTCTGTGTAAAAATCATGGGGAACATATTCAATATGGCTCACAGCTAAGGTACACAAAGCTTACTCCCTATTTTTCATGGTCTAGTAGGTGTAGGGATTTCATTCCAAATAATTCAGTCTCATGTTCCGAAATAAAGTGTTTTCAATCTATTCTATAAAGTTGCTCTACTTCATATAATTAAATAATCCATAAAATAGTAATTAGTTTTAAATAATTTCACCATAAAATAATGCATAAAATAGCATAAGAAAATAAAATAGCTGGTGACTAAACTCTGTGCAAGTGTATATGATGCAATGAAGCATTCATAGGACCAAGAGTATGCTCCTACCTCCAAATGCTCTGCCGAGAGACTATGTTGAGTCCCAACAGCAGTGCAGCTAGGTGAGTGTTGCAGTGTGCTTGAACTCACTCCAGCTACTCAACCAATTAGCTCAGACTCCAGGGAACAATGGTAAGTTGCCAAAAAAAAATCTGGTTCCTTGAGAAAGAAAACAACTACTGGACCACACTTTTATGGAAAGACTTTATTATTATTATTATTATCATTACTATTATTATTTACTGCTGCTGTATTGCTGTTGCTTTCAGAGGAAAAGGCCTTGGAATGAATGGAGCAACACCTGCTGCAGAGGTGGGCCAAGATGGTGCTAGAGGAAATCTCCTCAAACCTTCCCAGCAACATGCCCTCATTCAGTAGTGTGAAGAGTTGTTAAAGAGATTATTTCATTTGCCATCTTTCCTCTTCCATTTTCACTTAGCAGATCTGCTCCTGATGGAATGATAAAGTTCAGTGTTTCCTGAGCCCAGAAATGGGGAAATTAGCAACAACTGTGTTGGCCCGTGTGCTCAGCACCCTCACTACCGCTGGTTCCAAACCCAGTGAGCTCTAAGGTGTTTCAAGCACCTCAGCACCAGTGTAGATGGCTGCAGCCTTATGTCAACACATAGAATTGCCCGAATTAGTGCTCAAGATAGGGAACTGTTCTGTCTGGTCACATGGATATATTTCCACATCTTTATTCCTGTGATGCTCCTTTTGCAAAAGTAGATGCCTACTACTTCAGTTATTTACAGCGGACTGGTGCGGTGTGCAGAAAAACCTGAGCAAGTGGAAGCAGAATAGGATTCTTGGCTCTTCTCCATCAGGGTTAAGACATGCTTCATTTGAGCTGCACTGATTCCAGAGCCCAAATGAGATCACTACTCCGTGCATGACATTGTAGACTGCACTAGGAACTTTGTAGTACATCTATGGAGGTAGGTCACACAATCACAGAATCACAGAATCATTAAGGTTGGAAGGGACCTCTAGAGATCATCTAGTCCAACCCCCCTACTCAAGCAGGGACACCTAGAGCACGTGGCACAGCGTCGCATTCAGGTGGGTTTTGAAGATCTCCAGAGAAGGAGACTCCACAACTTCTCTGGGCAGCCTGCTCCACTGCTCCATCACCCTCTGTATAGGAAGTGGAAATTTTTATGATTTGTAAGGTCATAAAAATCTTCTGCGGGAAGCAGAATCCAGACCTTGAGAAAGAAGATATTTGCCCACCTGGCCTGAACAATAAGGAGACAGGTTCACAACGGACCTCCTCTAAAAACCAGTTGAAGGCAGTCGCTCTACCTTGCTTGTGGCCAACTTAACCACAGGCATCCTCTAAACTAGTTTTGAAGGTCTAACACTGGAGAAGGAGGAAGGCAGGACCCTCAGAGTGAGGGTTGGGACCCCCTACTCATATGCGCGCATGTGCACACAAGATGAGGAGTTGAGCAACTAAAGGTGGAGTTTGTCCACCCCCTGTCCTGCCTCCTGGGTTGTACTGGCCCTACGTGCCAGGATGCACAGGGCATAAAGACGGCAGTGTGGAGAGAGGGGGGTGAGGAGGAGAAACTCTGAACTCTGAGGCCTGTGCCGTCTCCACGGGAGCAGGTCAGCAAGTCTCTCTCTGACCTGCCAGCTCGAGAGGATGTTCAGCTCTAATATCCTGCTGGTGGGTATTGCCTTGTGAGTAGTTATCCATGCTTTGCTTCTTTTGCATGCTTTCACCTGAATAAATGCTTGACGTAGCCATTTTGTTTTGTGTGGTGGTTGCCGAATCTCGAGCCCATCTGGAACACCTGCCCCAGTAAAGTTCTTCCTCACATGGAGATGGAACTTCCTGTGTTTCAAGTTGTACCCATTACCCCTTGTCCTGTCACTGGCCACCATGGAGAAGAGCCTGGTCCCATCCTCCCTACATTTACCCCTCAAGTACTTGTACATGTCAGTCAGATCTCCTCTCAGTCTTCTCCATGCTAAACAGGCCCAGCTTGCTTAGTCTTTCCTCATACGATAGATGCTCCAATCCCTTAATCATCTTCGTTGCTCTATGGATGCTTTCTAGAAGCTCCATGTCCCTCTTGTACTGGGGAGCTCAGAACTGCACCCAATACTCCAGGGGCAGCCTCACCAGAGCTGAATAGAGGGGGAGGATCACCTCCCTTCACCTGCTGGCAACGCTCCTCCTGATGTAAGCGGGGATCCCATTGGCCTCCTTGGCCATGAGGGCACATTGTTGACTCATGGTTAACTTGTTGTCAGCTAGGACTCCCAAATCCTTCTCCACGGAGCTGCTTTCCAGCAAGTATTGTAGGCAAACTTGCTCAGGGTGCACTTTGAGTCCTAGTCTAAGTCATTGATGAACAGGTTGAACAGCACTGGGCCCAGTACTGACCCCTGCGGGACACCACTGGCCCCAGGCCTCCAACTAGACATGGCCCCATTTATTATGGCCCTCTGAGCGTTGCCATCCAGCCAGTTCTCACTCCACCTCACTGTCCCCTCGTCCAGTCCACACTTCCGGAGCTTTCCTATGAGGATGTTATGGGAAATGGTGTTGAAAGCCTTGCTGAAGTCAAGGTCAATAACATCCACAGTTTTCCCATTGTCTGTCCAGCCAGTCACCCTGCCATAGAAGGCTACCAGGCTTGTCAAACATGACTTCCTCTTGGAATCCATGCTACCTACTCCTGATCACCTTGTTTTCCTTGACAAACCTAGAGATGGTGTCTGGGATCAGCAGCTCCATCACCTTTCCATGGATGGAGGTGAGGCTGACTGGCCTGTAGTTTCCTGGGTCCTCCCTCTTGCCCGTTTTGAAGACTGGAGTGACGTTGCTGACATTAGATGAAATGGGTCAAAAACCTTTCTGAAGGGTTAAAACCATATCGTCAAACCCAAGAAAAGGGTGATTATATCCAAATGACTGATTCAAAATAGTCCTTGGTCCTGGAATTATCTGGAAGTCAATTGGTTAGCTGAGACGAAGACTATACCGGGGACTGGCAGTTTAATAACTTAATGGACAATCATGTGCCAATGCTGAGCTCACAGTATACATATAGGCTAAGAATCTCAATTTATCCCTGTAGAGAATGGGTTTAATGACATAATATTGCATGCATTGCAGGATGATTGTGAAGTTTAACTGATATGTATAAAATATGTCAAATCCTTGCAAACAAAATGCTACATAAGTAAAAAGTCTTAATAAAAGTGGTTATATTTAAGCAGATCTGTTTTCAGTCATATTTTATAAGACCATAGTTGTAGCAGTAAGTGAGCTTTCATATGAAAGATCAAACATTTTGCCTTCCATTGTAAGCTTTTCCAGTAAAAACAGCGGAATCTCTCATACATATTGAAATTTGATACCATTCTTAAAGAATAAGTGTTCATTTGCAATAGCAAGCAGTAATACTGAATGTCTCTTTACCATACAGATTTTTAGAGACTTTCATGCTTAACATTATTGATAAGTAACTAATTAGTAAGCTCAAAATTTACATTAAAATAATGTAATTTATATTTTGTATAGTCACACATCAGATGTGATTTAGCTTTAATCTAAACCAAAGCAAGCAAACTTTGTTTACTGTTCACATTTTTTTTAAAGGAGAAATCTGTCAGGTCTTCAAGCCTGACTTGCTTTTAGCACATTAAAAAGGATTTCTCAAATTCTGCAAGCAGAGAAAGAAATCAGTTTAAGTGAAAGGTGTTTTTAAACCTCTGCAGCAGACTTTTCAGTTTCCAGTTCTTTATTGAAGGAGAAAAACAGGGCCTTTTGGGGCCGGGGTGTGAGCACACACTTCTTGTATGCTGACATAGGGCGTTGCCTCTTTTAGTGCCAATATAAACTTAAGAGTGCTACTGACACAACTCTGAGAGATTAGGAAAAAAATAATATCCTTGACACAGTTATGATGTTTTCATTGCAATATTACCTCTTACTCTGCTTGGAATCTGGTAAAAAGTAACTAAGTTGCAAAGGGAATCTTTTGAGTGGGTATGTTACCACTTCATTCAAATAATTTTTTAGTATTTTTCTATATTTTTAGTGTAATTTTTAAGCAATAAACTCCTTTTTTTGGGGTAGACCAGGCTTTGGTCTCTGGCCTTGTGTTATGGGTAAATCTTCACAGGTAATATGCAAGACTTTCAATTCCATTACAGGGATTGGATCATATTGGGTGTAAAGTGGGATTTCTAACATATATTCAGGTGATTTCAAAGCATTCCCTAACTGATCAATATGCTATGCCTTCTCAGTGTGCTGTGTCCTTCTCTTTGCCTCAACACACAAGGAAATGCCTCATGACCGCTTTGCTAGACATGAGCGTCTGCATGAGGCACTCTTTGAATAGCTGATCATAGCTGTAATGGCAATGGAAATCAAATCCATTGGCAGAGGACTGAATAGTACATTTTGCTTGACAGCTCTGTATTGGAATGAAGACACAGGCAGAGGTAGTCTCTGGAGTTTATAGTTAAGAGCCTTGTGTATTTCATGCTGTAACTCACGTAGGAACAAGTCCTCATCACCTTGCTCCTGCTGATGTGTCCTTCTCAGTCAGTGGGCTAACTTGCACTTGACTGAAACCCCTGAATTTTCCTTTTCCCCCCCATTTCTTCTATATATTTGAACTTTTAGAACCCAGAGGGCTTCTGGACTAGCCACAGGACCCTTCTTCCCTTTGGATCTATAGAGTGTTGTGGTTGTGGGTTGTTTCAGCAGTCCTATCCTTCCTCCTGTTCATCCCAAACACAATTAATTTCTTCCTTCCTGTTCACCCCACTGCTTCCTCTAAAAACACTTTCTTCAAACCAAAGGAAAGCCAGGAGAGTGTTTCTTTTCACATGTTTTTATTGGATTTTCCACCAGAAATACTTCAAGAAATAGTGTGCTGCACTTTGTAACTGCAGCCTTTCAGAGAAAACTCAGTAAGTAAAAACATCACACCATTTTGTCAAGCTCCCGCAAATAAAATCTGAATAACTGCATGCATGCATGTGATGACCCAGAGCATCCTATACATCCTTTGAGTAGTTGAAAAACTAAATGTACTCAAGATATGTAGAAGACTTTGCCAGACAACAGCACAGAGTACTGAACCATGCTACAACCTTTATTTTGGGGTTGGTTATGTCCTCTTAGCTGGGGAGAAAATATTCATCTCACCCATAGGGGCACACAAATCTGGTATCAGAGATAAATTGAGTAATGAGCTACCGAAAGGTTTATTGGTGCCTACACTCTGAGATAGGAGACCAAGGGTTGAGTCACGCAACAAGGGCATCAGTAGCAGAACAAAACATTCCATTGTGGCTTAGTGCTGCTAGAGTGTGATTTACTCATTTAAAATTTAATTGTCTGAGTCTGCTAACACACTATGCTTAACTCAGAAGCCTTTCTGTATTTGTGTCTTTCTGTGTGCAGCATGACACTATTTTTGAGTGGCACATCTATCCATCTTTAGGGAGTAGTCAATGTATCAACCAACCAATTTAGAGAGAAACCATAAGCCCAGAAGAGAAAAAAAAAATATAGGTGGCACAGAGTCCTTCACTGCTGAGCACCACTGAAACTATTTTCAAGCACCTTTGTAGCTGTACATAGAACAGGGAAGTGACTAATGACATCTTTTAATGCTTTGTTGAACCTCTCAGCATTTTTCTAGAGTTTTGCAGGTTGGCAATTGAATAGCCCAAATGGTATGCCTGCCAGGACATAATAATGCTGATCAAGGAGAGTTATTATACGGTGCTTCCTTCCTAGAGAAGAAGGGATAGCGAGAACACAGAAGTCTTCTTAAGGGGTAATATGTGGGCAATAAGATTGTCACAGAGTTTTCAGTGTGGAACTGGATAGGGGAAGGATAAGAAACCCCAGTACAGAGGTAGCTGGGAAGGAGACCAGAGAGATCTCCTGTAGAAGAGGAAGAGTGAAATACCACAGCACATGTCCTGGAGAAAGGGCTGGGAGGAACTGAAAAAAGTCTTTGACATGGGAGGAGAACACAAGGAAGGTGAATGACCACAATAGAGACGCGTAAAACTCTATATGTTAAGGGTAAATGCAGGACTGACAGGGATAAGCTGGGGTTACAAAAGACTGTTTAAAATAATCACTTTGGAATGTTTTTATGTAGCATGTTTTCACACTGGGATAGATTATGTGTAGGTTTTATAAAGGTTATACATTTTCCTCCTGTGCTGTCTACAGTATACGTAATATATTTTTAAACTGTTTCTAAATAAATTTCTAAATGCTCTCTTTTGGAAAATGAGTCACTGTGCTAGGAGTCTTTCCTTAGGCTCTAGAAGCATTAGACTGCACCTCCTCTATTAATGCCAGGGTGGAAAATAAGACTATTTTTAAGCAGCAGACATAGAAGAGTTGAACAAGCTTATGTCTGGATGAGCCTATGGGGTTACCCGCCATGGCCTGGAATTTATGCAAAGTAAAGCTGTCCATACATGCCAGGCATAAGTCACAATCTACAACAGATAAGTTCCTGCTCTGGGCAATCAGGAGAGGAGGAACAACAGATGTGATGCAGTTATGTTAAAGGCTCAGCTTAGGTATTATCTGACTTACCTGTTTATTTATTTTTTATTTTTTATTTTTTTTCCCTAGCATAAGACAAGAGTAGAAAGAACACATTGTATCAGAAGCCACCATATTTTATAAGAAGAGAAATTAAATCATTTTCCCCTACCAGCCTCTATCAGCCCTATCCCCCCTATCACATCTCAGTACAACACTAACTCAAAGTCCCTTTCATTTCTCCTTCCCCAGTTTAGAATGGGCCTGAGGAATCCCCTGAACTTCCACTCCTGCCTCCAGCACTTGCCTGCTCTCTCTGCTGGAGCTCTCTGGACCAACAATACGTATGAAAAGCCTTGCAGGGATTTTCATGCATCTGACAACTCCTTCTTTCTGATCCATTTCTGCTTTGCTAAGGAGAAATCTGGGGTTTTTTTTGTTTGTTTTGTTTTTGTTTTTTTTTCCTATGCTGCTCAGTCACATATCCTGGCTTTGCCGGACATCCTGTTTTTCTCAGGGTTTAAGGTCACCATGATAGCTATCAAAACTTAGGCAATGGTACCCAGAACTTCAGTTTCCAGAAAGCTGATGAAAGTACCTAGGAGGGTGATAAGAGGCTAATCACTGGAAAACATACCCCACAATCATTGCATCTATGCAACACACTTCATGGCTTCTTCCAGGTCTCTGCATATGGATTGTAAAGATTTCCATCCACTCATAGAGCCCAAAACATGATCCCAGGGAAACATGATTCCTGCATGCACTGCAGGAATATAGCAACTCAAAATTTTACAGAGGAAGAGGGAGTTTGTAAGATTGACCCTAAAGACAGTATCGTTTCCTCATGAATATCCAGTAGGAAATCTCTTAACTAAAGGGACCCTTTAGGGCCCCTTAGGGTTTTATATTTCTTTAAACTCCCAAGTATTTATGCCCTAGGGATACTTCTAGGAAAATACACAAAGAAAGCTTCATTACATTGGTATCATAATTAAAAGAACAACAACGACAACAAAACTCTCTTTTTGGAAGTTTAGCATCATTTATTAGATGAAGAGAGATGTAAATTTCCCTTATTTGAAGTGGCTATAAAGCACTGTGTTAGCTGAGATTCTTTAAAAACATATATGGTTTGTCTTACTGATATAAAATCCTGTGCTAATTTCCAAAGAAGCTCAATGCAACAGAGAACCTGGGATGAGGCAATATTTACTGTGATAGTGAGCTGTCATTTTTATCCTCCAGTGGCATAGCAGCTTAGTGAGGGCATCTTCAGGAGATGCCCACTACCAATGGCATATGAACTGCTGATAGCAATGCAATTATTTTTTTTGAGATTTTTTTAGAAAGTACATTTGCTCAAATTCATATTTGGGTACTTCTGATTCAGCCGTGTAATGGTGTTTACCATGCATAATGTCTTTTTTCTTACCAGCTACAATAAAAAAATCAAATAAAGCAATTTATGTCAAAAAGTAAGAAACACTCACCAGATACGTTATTATGCTTCTAACTGTGTGCTTTTGAAGGCATTAAAGCAATTTAGTAGTGTCACATTTAAAATTTAATGGGATTTGATGGATTTTTGTTTTAAGCTTTGGCTTAGAAATTATTATTATTATTTTATTTTTATGATCTTTTCTTATATACTTTAGTCATTTAAGTCTCAAATACAGGAACATTGTGTGCCAAATTGTCAGTTATCTTTTATTAAATGTTGTAGCACTTGCTGAAAATTATTTTGATCAAAGATTAATAAATTATGATCTTAACCTAAGCCCAGACCATAAACTCTAATATTCTTTCAGCAGTTCCCTTCTCTCCTAAAATCCCCTAGGAATCATCCAGAAAGTAGTCCTTAATTATAGTTGGGATTTAAATAATAAAGAAATAGTTATTGCTTCCCTAATCTAACTCAAATATTGTTATTAGGTTAGGAAATCTGTTTTATTTCTTAAACAAGATAAATGTAAGATGCTGCTATTTTTCTATTTGCAGTATGTACACTTCTGTGCAGTTTAGCCATTACCTTGCTGGAGTTCACTGCTGTGTAAGCAAAAAGTGCCCTCCTGCCGAGGCCACTTAGCTATTGCGTTCTGGTATACATGTGTAGTGATACAAGGGTTCTAGTTCAAGTCCTTGCTGCAGAAATATGCCACTGGGAATCCATATCCCCTTGAAGTAGCTCACTGAGCAGCAGTTTCAAAGCTATGTACGTATATGTGTGTGCCATCTCCATTTGTAGTGTGCTGGAGGAACAGCTTTAAAAAACGACTCCAGATTTCACTGGTTCATGATTATACACATCTTTCCAAAGTTTTTACAGTTTTTAATTTGCAAAATAATGGGGTATTCATACTGGTCTGAAATTCTTACTCTATCATTTATGTTCTCTGCTCATTAATTTTCATGTCTGCAATGTCTTTCTGCTCACCCTCACTACTTTAGATTGGAAATAGACTTTGAAGCACATTTTTGCTTTTTTAACTAACTAGTTGCTTGACAAGTAACAACTGGAAAAACAGTTTCCATCCAAGAAAGCAATTTTAAATTAGAGTCTGCTTTTCTCTCAGCTGAATGGAAGCTCTATATACATTGAATGGGTTGGATTAAGAACATTTTGATGGATAGAGAAGAACAAAGTTCAAAATGATTAGACAGTGAACTATGGACTCATTAGTCTATGGGACTGTAGTTCATATCCAGCTTACAGCGGCTGCCTGGACACTTGAGACACAAATTGCTGAGGACCAGCTGAACTTCAACACTTCTCCATACATATGCTCTTAGCCTGTGTTAGGCTGTATGGAATGTATAGGTTATCTTAAACTTATACATTATAGGTTATGAATATACCACTCTAGACTGAACAGACAACATATTTTGAATTAATACATAGGTATGCATTCATGTATGTCTTACATGTCTTACGCATGTGTTATCTATCGTAACTTGTCAAGCCACAGTAACTAGCTCTGGGCCATAAATAACATACATTCTGTGTGATCTCAGTATCAATTTCTAGTGACAATCATCCATGCCCTGGCACTAATGGTTAATTTCCTGGTAGTCTCCAAAAGATTGTGAAGCAGAAGAGGTTGGGGAATTAACTCATCTTTCACTCTAGGCCAAGGTGGTGATAATATAGACAAGCTTATGCGGTCCGTCCATTGATAACCATGGATAGTCACAACTTGATAAATATTTTTGACATGATGATCTGGTTCTGGCCTGCTTCATTATTTTTGTGCTCCTATTGTGATAAAAGCAGAGAAGAGCCGAGCCTCATTTCCCTCCTAGCATTCCATTAGCATGAGAGACTCTAATGGCAGTGCATCTGGCTTTATATTCTGTGTCATCCTGCTTTTCAACCTTGAAAAATAGGACCTGGAAAATGAAACAGATAAGAAGCTGGACCATTACTGTTTTTTCTGATAAACATATTTCATAGTTTTTGGAGGATTATTTGCTAATGAAAGACAAACACATATTATTAAACTGAAGAAGATGGAGTCTTGTGCTCTTTTTATTTTTTTTTTCAGTGTGGGGAGCTCTGTGAATTTCAAAATTTCTTCTATATATAGACTGAGCAAATAAACCACAAGGAACAAATATGTGTTTTAAGTAAGATTTCCTTCCAGAATTCCACAAAGAGTCATCATTGAAAACAGTGAGAATTATTTTGTGGTTATGTAAAATATCTGACTCGTATGTGGGCAGACAGAGAAACATCTGAGCAAAAAAAAAAAACACACAAAATAATCATATTTGTCTGATTTTCTTTGGTTTCCCACACTGTTTATCCTGCAAATGTGGTAAATGCAGTTTCCTGTGCTATATTTGTGTAAATTGTTGGCTTGCACAATGTAGTTCAGAGATTAAGTAGATGCATTCACATTTAATTACTAACATAAAATTTAATTTTCTCTATAGAATTACCACAAAATCAGCTCCAACACAGAACCTGTATTTGACAAGGTGCTGGTGTCCCTGTCTCCAACATTCCAGACTCTACTTTTTATCTATTGCATCAGATCAGAGCCTAGTGATGTAAGTCAAGACTATACTCTGTTTCTTCAGACAGTTCTTGGTTCATCTGTTAATGTAATAACATTACATGCCACACTATTTTTAGCAATCTGAAAAGTACAGATATTTTCTGCAGTTCAGATTAATTTCCTTTATGCTCAGTAGTTGCAATGGACATACTGCATCGTGATATCCAACACAGCAATTTGTAAACCAAAATTGTCTCATGAACATACAGGATCAGAATAAGGTTTATGGCAATAATGCTTAAGATTAGAAGCCTTCTGGTCTTTATTTTTTGTAATCAAGTGATGAATTCAACACCTACTAAAAAGATGAAAAATTTTGAGTGCAGCAGCATAAGGATCCTTCTTACCCATCTATTTTCTACAATGTTAGTAAAACTATAAGACAGTCACATGTCTGTTTGTATATAAGGGGGCATATATAGAAATGAGGAATTCACTTTTAGCTGGAACTCAAAAGTAAAATCTTATATATTCCCAGGTACTTGATGATGCTTCCAGTCTCCATTCTTAGGTCAGTGCCAGCATGTAATTTCTTTCTTCATATACCTCCCAAGATGAGAACCCAGATGTTAGTATTTGCAAATGTAACAATGTACATAGTGTTCCTGCTTCGATGGAGTGAAATACAGGACCACAATGGACAGAAATGTAAAAGAGGTCAAGTTAAATGCTTCATGTTGTGTTCGCCATGGACTGGGGGCACATGGATCCTATGTGCAGCACGCCCAGTAACTTCTCAGGCCACAGAAATTCATCTGTATGCCTAAGTCTAGCATTTTAGACAAGCCTAATAGTAATACACTTCAGTCCTTACAGGAATCCATCTGGGCTGCTAAAATACTATAATCAGTGAAAAGCTAGCTCTTTAAATAATGGTACCTTTCCATCTCAATTTTCCTTTCTTTACAAAGAGAACAATGGCATCCTCACTGAAATGCTGTAAGGCTTCCTTCATTAATGCATGTATGGCACCCTGAAACTTATGAATAGAAGATTTTGAAGTTTAATGAGAAATAATAAAGATACCTTTTTTTTTTCTTAAATCCTCTGCCCCATTCTAAATGAAAATCTCTATCAAAAATCTCTATCAACATCAACAAATCAGGTATCTCATACTTTTACAAAAGGAGAAGTTGATCTCTGATGCTTATTTGTTTCATCAACTAAATTTAAAGTTTTCTCATAGCATTTCCATAGTAAATGGTCTTTATCATGCAATAACAGCCTGATAAAACTCTTAAAAATGGAGCAAAACTTGGAGGGAGGATAACTACTTTCATATTATAAATTATATGTAAAATGGATGGTTTTTATAATGATACATAATGCACTGCTTTAACTGTCTACATTGTATTGTACAATGCTTTGTCTGTATGGAATTGCACCAGCTGTACCTGCTGTGCCTTTGTAGAGTCCTATTCAGCACTCCTTATTCACTCCCTCCTTTGGCAAAACCCCCTCTGAAGTCAGTGTGTGATATTCTACAGTAAGAAGTGCTGAATAGGACCCTTAAATGATAACTCCTTGGAGGAGGAAACTGTCACTTTTCTCACATACTTCTCTTACTGTATAATGTAATTTGGACTGAGGATGCTGTGAAAATACTACCGCTAAGAGATCGAGCAACGACATCAGGCAAATCATTTCAGTTCTCAAGAAATACTCTCCATTTTTCAGTGTTGCTCCCTCTCAAAGAACGTTTTGGTATACCACCATTGCTGACACTTTTAGATATTGTGAGCACTGGCTTTTTATATTTTGCATGCAAATTCCAGATTTTTTTTTGTGAACTGTTTTTATATATATACATATAGAAATCTTTTAAAAAAATCAAGCTTTGTTAATATTCAGCATATTTCCATCCTATGCATTAGACCTAAAACTTTTACTAATGGATAAGATACAACTCTCTTCCTTCTGTGGTAAGTAAGTAAGTGCTGTGTTAATCCATTTTTAGGCTTTTCAAACAGCGAAGCTCCACAGAATATTTGCCTGCTTAAACATTCAAATTTTGTTGAGCTTTCTTAAATTTTTCTTGTTAGCTTTGATAAACTATGCCAACGGAAACAAGCCAATTTTACATTTTAAAAAAAGAACACTTTAAACAATTTGACTAAATGCCTTAACAGTTTTGGTTTTAATTAGATGTTTTGCTTCTTCAGCTTACTGGAAAGGGCTAGATGGCTTCGAACCACGTCAGTCTATAAAACAGCAGGTGTCAGCTTTAACTGCCTCTGAAAATTTTAAATGTATTCAATTAACAGAATCCCTTAGAGAATGATAGTTTTTATGCTCATTTGTCTTATGCAAGGTTTGCAACATGTTTTCTTTCTATAAACTCTGCTCTTGTTGATTCTATTATCCAATTATGTCTGAGATTTTTTAATGTCATACGCATTCAGTTAGTGCACTCATCTTAATATAATCCATCTGAAAAATGGATATGCCACAGGTGTCATTTGGGAAGGTAAGTCTCCTCTTTTCAGGAAAGCAGAGCAATCTTGGCACCAGAACAGTAAGTGGTTATTTGAGCAATGATAGGTGTGAAAATTGATAGCTTTGTGATCCGAGATGGCTGGCTCCTGATATTCTGATTTCAGTATAAAAAAAGTGAATGTGCAGTTAGGGTTGTTTGTGGGAATCCCAGACAGTAGTAAAAAAGCTTTGAAACTGGGTGGACATTTTGAAGGCACAGAACTGGCCCATATACAAGCTGTGTATCCAAATATTTACATGGACATGCACATGCACAATTAAAAGTAACATGTTCATCCTCCAAATGCCAGCTTGCAGTTAGATATTTCAATTTACACTATCAGTTGGACAATGTCTGTATTTTATTATGCTATCTGCATTAGTTTATCAGAAACCCTCTTTTTTTTATTTGTCATACCATACCTCCCTGCATGGAGCTTCTATTTAGCCATCCACAATTATTCTAAATTTGCTAATGTCAGACATGAAATTCAAATTATTCATTGTCTTCTTCTGAGCAGGTCCTCTGAAGAAACACAGTGCCCATATCCTTCTTGGACAAATAAGAAAAGTGCCTTCACTCTGTTATGTTCACTCACTAGGGTATGGCAAACTTCGAGTAATCCAAGTACTTTCTGTATGTGCATCCATCATATTTTCCTGTTGGCTAATTATGTCTGACAGGAAAGGATTATATATTTAAGCAACATATACTTGATTAACATGATGTTTTAAAAGATTTTCCAGATTAGGTACAAAATAGATTTTGAGGATAGTGTCACTCCAGACAGCAAAATTCAAATCTCATATAGCGTAAAGAAATCACCTGTGTTGCACCATAGTGCTGGATAGCCAGAAAAAAGGAAGACTAAATTGGGCAGACCATGGCTACAGGAAATGATGTTTCAAATTCAGAGGAAGATGATCACATCATCTGCTTGAATTGAAAGACGCATTTCAACCTTTCAAAAGTGTTTTCCTCAAAAGCAGGAAAAGATGGAAAGTCTCTCAAAAAAAAAAAGCATACATGAACTGCACGCACAAAAGGAGAAAGAAAAAAAAGCTGCTACAGAGAAGAAATTAAAAGAAAAAAAACAACTTGAAGAAGTGTCTGCAAGAAAGCAGAAACATTTTTAAGCTGTTGCTGACTGAAAAAGAATTAACTTGAAAAAAGAACTCAAGGCATAGGGAAAAAATACCTGACGGATTTACAAAAGAGAAGAATAAAGGAAAATGTTAAAACATATAGGAGCTCCGACCGTAAGGGATGATCTAGTGCCAAATACATAAAGAAAAAAAAAAAAAAAAAATAGCTGTTAAAAGAGCTCTAGATGTGTGCTGGCATTACTACAGAGAAAAGCCAGAGTGGAGAAGACAAATCGATCTTTCCGTTTCTGGGTCATGAGGAGATACCTGAAAAGGCAACAAGCAACTTCTACAGGAAAGAAAAAGTTTTCAGAAACTAGCAAAAATCTAGGAAAGCTCTATTTTATGTCAGTGGCAAGGAAACACAAAAATATTTCTTCCCAAGATGCTGAGAACCTTTGTATTCAAATAAGGGGAATGGTATTATTCTTATAGCTACTCAACTGTTTCTCCCTGCACTCTATATCTAAAGGAAATAATGTACATACTGCCAGACCTATCACATCCATTTCTTATTACTAGGAAACTTTAAAATTATTAACAAGCCCGGATGAGTCAATAGCTTTACCACCTGTCCAGAGGTGATATATTTTTGGTCATTTATTTAAAGATTCAAATCCCAAGTTGTTAGATTCAGTGAAGTTTTACTTTGCCATCTTATTTATTAAAGCCTGGGTGTAATGAGAAATAGAATCATAGAATCATAGAATCATCAAGACTGGAATGGTCCTCTAGCGATCATCTAGTCCCACCCACTGCATACTCAGGGTCACCTAGAGCACGTGGCACAGGGCTGCATCCAAGTGAGTTTTGAAGATCTCCGGAGAAGGAGACTCCACAACCTCTCTGGGCAACCTGTTCCAGTGCTCTGTTACCCTCATTGTCAAGAAATTTTTCCTTAAGTTTCTGTGGAAATTTTGGTGCTTCAGTTTCTGGCCCTTTTGTCCTGTCGCTGGCTACCACTGAATAGAGGCTGGCCCCATCCTGCTCACTCCCTCCCTTAAGGCATTTATGTCACTGATCAGATCCCCTCTCAGCCTTTTTTTTCTCCAGGTTGAACAGGCCCAGCTCTCTCAGTCTTTCCTTAAAGGACAGATGTTCCCGGCCTGCCCTGCACTGGACTCTCTCCAGCAGCTCCACATCCCTCTTGTACTGTGGAGCCCAGAACTGGACACAATACTCCAGATGTGGCCTCACCAGGGCTGAGTAGAGGGGCAGGATCACCTCCCTTGACCTGCTGGAGACGTTCTTCTTAACACACCCCAGGATCCCATTGGCCTTCTTAGCCACAAGGGCACCCTGCTGCCTCATGGTCAACTTGTCGTCCACCATGACACCCAGTTCTTTCTCTGCAGAGCTGCTCTCCAGAAGGTCAGTCCCCACCTGTACTGGTGTCTGGGGTTATTTCTCCTCAGGTGCAGAACCTTGCACTTGGCCTTGTTGAATTTCATGAGGTTTTTCACCGCCCAGTTTGTTCAGGTGTCTCTGTATGGCAAGGCAGCCCTCTGGTGTACCAGCTACTCCTCCCAGTTTGGTATCAAACTGGGATTTTTATATTTGGTATCAAACTGGGATTGATATCAAACTAGGATAGAATCAATATAGAGTTAACGTTGTGGTGGATAAATAACATTTGTTTTAGAGTTATAAACTAATTTAATATTCTCATTTAAATTTGAAGTAGTTTATTTACATTTATGTTCTTCACGCTCTTGAATCACTTCCACTTTTTTGAATTTTAGAATCTAAGAAAATTTTCCCTGATATTGGTTTCATTTGAAAAATACTTTTAGATTTATGATGGCTATGTGTGGCAATCAATTCAATCATAAATTACTCAAAAAATTCCAGTGTGGGTCTTGTCTCTCTTCTGCAAGTGTTTATATGTTTAAACCCTTTACTTACCTAACTGGAGTTAGAACCGCAGTAGCCTAGGTTGACAATCTAGGATATCTAGACCATAATACTTAGTGGATTATTGGCAAAAGCTATAATGGAAAGGAAGCATTCATGCTAAATTTATGAAAAGAGTAAAGCATCCCAATGTAATATGCACAGAATTTGTTTTTTCATATGTTTTTTTCTTAGACAAATGATTTATTTCTAAATTCTGAGTCATAACTAGTTTTCAAAATAACTGTATTTTGCTTGCTGTCTGAATTGCTTTCTAATGTTCAATACCTTTGACAACTTTCTGTTATTTGTTTGCTTTTTGTATTTTTTCAGAGGGAGTGAAAAGAGGCATGAAATGAAGAAGAAAAGCATTATAAAAGAATTGGGTAAATATTCTATCTTAATCACAGAAAGAAGTCAAATTATTTATCTTCCATACACAAGCAAACCATTTATATAATGTTAATACCACGAGCCAAATTAGAAAGTCCCCACTTACACGTAAGTAGGAAATGTATATTTGTATTTGTGTATATTCTCAATTATATATTTGCTGGTCCAGTCTCTCTATAGTTTTTGTTCTTGGCATATCTATATATATAAAGTCTCTATGTACCTCAGTCGTATTTGTAGTCATCAGTTGTGGAGAATTTAGTGATTTTGGAGTGCGTGCAAGTGTCCATAAAATAAACCACACTATTCTGCAGTGCTACAATAAAGTTTAACCAAGAACGATGAATAAGTTCTCATTTCAGCATTTTAAACTTACCAGGATAATTGAACAAAATGAGTCTGTACCAGGAAATTTTCAAAGTACCTCAAATGGAATTTGTGTTTCACAGTGCAAAACATTGTACAAAACATTATCAAGTATAACACAGTTGTGACTGCTGAAAGCTATTTTTTTTTCCTATGAATACTTTGAAAACCCTCTACAGAGAAACAATGATTTCTAGAAGAATCTCTAAATGCCTTTCTGTCTTCTCTCCCTCTGGAGACTTGCTTGCTTAATACACTAAGCACCACACTTTTCCATGTTATCTCACTTGCACTGGGTGCTACTTATGGGTCTAGGGAATAAAAATCCGACCATATTCCAGCAGCTGGTCATCAGACGTGGCCCTGCATGATGCAGACTGAGAGTTATCCAAAGTTTAAATGCTTACACTGTGTTTACATTTTGGTCTTTATGCTGAAGTTTCTGAAGTTATGGCCTGCCATGCTTGTATGAAAAAGAGATGCAGAGGAGACAGAGCTGGCTCAGCTCTGAGTGAGTTGATCCTGGTTGGGTGGTCTTGGGTTTATTGGCCTAGAAGGAGCACTTGTGTGGTTGGAAGGGAAGGGGAAAGCAGCCAGTGTGAATGTTCTGCTTGGACTTCATTCTTCCGGCACAAGGATTTTATATCATATCCTTTTTCTCTTGGGAAGGGATTGTTAATTACAATTATTATTATAGTCTTGTAGAGACTAGAGGATTTTTCTTTGAGGTAGGTTAACTTCTCTTTTCATTTTTTTTTCTTAAATTATAGCTTTCCAGCAGGTCATAGTACTAATTAGCTGAATTGGAAGTTACATACAAAAAACTTCTAGACATTATGATGTGAATATACGATTTATTGAGGACTATGAATCCAAAAATGATATTTTTCCCTATAATTAAAAGAAAATATTTCATTCAGTTTAAATTCTTACTTTTGGAACATCTTAGAACATTCTGAGCTACTGAATATATATTTGAAACTTTTGGTTGTCATGCTCAAAAGTCATCCACAACTCCAACTATTGTTCTGCAGTAGAATTTAAGTCCTAATGTCTTCTGTAGACTGTTTCATTTGGTGCTGGAATGAAAGCAGTTTAGTCTATAGATATTGACATGCACATAAAGTGGCTAAGTTCCTTTAAAAAATGAAACATTTCTCAAATAAACAGTAAGAAGAAACATATATTTTGCCCTGCAGTGAGTAGTGCTCACTTATTTTAAGCTCATGGCTACAAAATGTATGAAAGATATTGTCAGATCTCTCTGTGTATTTTTATTACTCATAAGAAATACAATGGGGCTGTGTGAAATTACAAAGTAGTCCAATGAAAGAGAAATGGAGGTCAATGTGAACTTTTTATGTATGGATCCTAATGCACTTTATATTTGTCTTTGCCATAAGCCTTTGCTAGTTTATACATGAAATATCATGACCTTTGCTTCTATTTCTGGTTTTGAATAGTTGTGGTCTTGTGTGTATGTTTATATATGAATTTTTTTTCTATATTTGCTGTATGTATCTCTGCAAGTTATCAGCGACCTTTCGGCTCACGAGTGATATGATCCATAGTGAATAATGAAAGGCCGCATATAATCAAAGGCCCTGAATTAGAAATAAATGTAATACTGGTTTTAGAAATAGATCCTTACATATTAAATTATGGAACATTTAAGTTTTCTGTACAAATAGAAATAGTCCATTTGTGTCATAGTGAAGCAAATAATATCTAATAACTAAATAATCAGATTATTAGACAATTGAATAATCCTGAGAAGTATGTTTCCTATTTTCTTGAAATATTTATTGGAGTAGTTTGGCTTGGCATTAAAACAGGAGTGACTAAGCAATGTCATCTTTCATCATGACCCTTTTAACTTACCCTTTTGTTTTAAAACACTGAATGAAGTGCTTTCTCACTTCGATTCTGCCTCCCTGTTAAGAATTTCTCCAGATTTACCTTTCTTTTAAGAAAGCGTTGGTAGGTGCCCATATCTTAGTGCCTCAGTCTCATAGGGTGCAACGCAATCCTACAGTGACCAGCCCGGAGGGGATGCATGTAGTTCCCTGACCTCTCTGGAAAGCACCAAGCAGTCGCATTGCTGGAAAAATAACAGGGCTCTCGGGGTGTGAGGGCAGGACGCACACGAGAGAGGGGAAGGTGTCCTCAGATCAGCTCCTACTCTGCAGGGACAGGACCCACATATGGCTGCTTTGCTTCCCATTGTGCGGATAGTATGAAGGCCCTGTAGCCAAAATGCATATTTGTTGCGTGTTCAATTAAAACACAAATCTCTGTTATAGAGGTTATTGCAGGATGCTTTGGTAAGCTGAATATTTCCTTTGAAATACCTGGAACTTGAGGAAACAGCATGTTTTACTTCAAGTGTCTTTGTATCGCAGTGCCCTTGCCTTCACTTCCTTTTTGATTTTATTTGTATTTAACTCCTTATTGTTTCATAAAGCAACAGACAATTTCAATATGTTGCCTTCCCAGGGGATAGAGCAGCATCTGGGGAGGAGGCTAAGATGAGGGGATTCAGCTTTTACTTTGAGGAGTTACAGTCACATACCGAGAACCTGCAAACACAGGCTGTGGTTAAAAAGAGCTTCCAACAACCATCTGAGGGAGTTTAATTTTTTTAACTAATGTATGCATTACGTCTTTCCAAAGAGTGCAAATGGAAATATCCACTGCTGTTGTCCTCTAAAGTGAAGTCTCAGGCCCTGTCCTCACATGCTGCACAATTCAAGTCTCTTCTTCCACCGCAGTGGGTTTCTTCAAAAGGAGAGAGCCCTTTTCTTGGGTTTAAGTGAAGGAGAAGGGCCCAAGTTGTTAAAATATGGAATTTAAATATGTATATACTCTTGGAAAGCATTGCATGCACCTTTTTAGATTAAAGAGAGCATTTTAAAGAGAGTCTGTGCTCACTTGGCCTTTGAAACATAAGAAATAACGCAGTTTTAATGGTATCTGTGAAGTATGCTAAAAAGGAAAATATGTGGCTCAAGCCTTAGAAAATAAATTTCAGAAAAGCTGAATTTTGGAACTGGAATCCATTTCTTTCTTTTTTTTTTTTTTTCATCCTCTGTTTGGGACTGTTGCAGGGGGGAATTGTTGTTAATGTATCTGTCAAATACACATATGCAATCAAACCTGTGAAGTTTCTTTGAGTTCAGGCTGGTTATCTCACAAATCTGTGCAAAGCTCTGGTGAATAATTTATACCAAGCTTGAGGTGACAAGTTAAACACGCCCATTTTGTCTAAAATGCTATGAAGGCATCAAGATGGAGCCAAGCTGCAGGGTGAGCAGTGCTCGGCTGATGGGAATCTGAGCATGTCGAGAAGGGGAATGCTGCTGTAAAGAAAATGAAATGTAATGAGATACTTTTTCATGCATAATTCATGGGTGAAAACATGACTGCATAAAAAGCCATGGATTTTAACAAGGCAGGGCTGCAATCATACACATTATCTTCCCAGAGGAACTTTATATAATGTTGGTCAAAAAGAGAGGATTCTGAATACCAGTACAAAATAAAGCTGACATGTTTTCAAATGCAGGAGAATTTACTTTAATGTACAATGGCTCTAAAGGAAACAATTTATATTTACACCTCAAAACGCTTCCTAGGAAAAATTTACTTTAAAACATTTGCTTGTATTTCCCAGCTTAAAGAAAATAAGTAAGATGAGGAAGGAGAAAAATACTTCATATGGATAAAAAAATCTAAAATGCATAGGCAGTATTTTGTTGAGTGTGTTTTTAGGATTGAAATCTTTTGCAAGCATTTTTACTTTTTAGAAGCAAAACTTTTGATAGGAATGACTGCTGTGAACAGGCTTTAAAAAAGATAAAATGTTAGCTATTGTCACCATAAAATTTAATTTGGTTGCATTTGCAAAAGCAAATACTGTAATTCAGCTTTCAAGAACAGTTTAGTGGCTAGCACATGACTGTTTGAAATGGTGTTTAACGCTTGGAGTATTTAGTTGAAGGGATTAAAAATGGAATGTTGATTAAAGCTTGGGATGTCTTAAATTTATCACCACAAAATCCTAATGACAGTCTTAGCTGGCAGGAATAGGGATGTTTCCTTTAGCTGTTAACTTAGTGAGAGCAGATCATATATAGAAAAGGCACCAGAACAAGTCACAGGGAGTTTCAGAATCACAGAAGCTGAAGGAATCTGTGAAGCTATTTGTTTAGTTTATAGTGCACAATCTCAATATCTGTAAGGAAAGTAAAATAGCCATTTTGCATCCAGTTACAGTTTTATAGCCCTGACAGTTGGGTGAAGTATGCATTAAGGGTTCAAAATGATTGATATTTCAAAGTATTCTCCTTCCATGGGATTTTTTTCCCTCTCAGTTGTGCGGTATAAGAGGCAGAGAAACATTACAAAGAGGAGAGGTTTGAGTTGGTGTAGTGAAACAATCTAAACTAAACAATCTGCGCCATTTAAATCAAATTATGTCATTAACCCCTATTCACAGGGACTCCAAATTCCTTCAGGTTTTGACAGCATAAAAATAAATATGGTATATTTTTAGGTCAGCAATAATTTAATAACCGATTATAGAATTTCATCTGTTCACAGCTTTTGTAGTAATTGAGCCTAAAAGAAACACAGCCTGCCTTTGCTCTCTCAGACGAGCAGTATAATAGTGTTTTCATCTATGATTTCTAACTGTGCCCCTTTACAAAAGGGCTTTCCTTCTTAAGTTGTCTATTGTCTGCACTTTTAATTTTTCTTAATGTTGTCTCAAAGGAAAACACTGCTCCTTTGCAGCTTTTGCAGACATTGCTTAGTCTTTAAAGAGCATGACAATGATTTGTCTCACAGTCTGCCTTAGTGAAATCTGATTATCTCTTGGTTTAATCCAGGACTGACTTGTCATACTAGCTCATCCCCTATGTAGAAGACTTTAGAACTTGAGCTCATCCTGGTCTTTGAATAGCTAATTTTTTGGTAATATTTTCCCTGCTTTTAATAAGTCTAGGTTGTTAAGGGAAACAACGGAGGAAGAGGAGGATATAGGAATCCTTCAATGCGAGCTGAGACTATCTATCAGCTCCTGCTGTAGCATATAAAAAGGAATTATTTCCATGAGCTGCCCTCGACTTCTTAGAGGATGTACAATAATTCACATGCTCCCACTGGCTCCAGATTCTGCTGATTGTTGAGCCCCTCTGAAAGATCCCTTTCCAAGCATGGAAGGGATTTGTTTGCTTACTTACCTGTGCTCCAAGGGAAGTTCTCCTGTCATTGCTTGCTGAATTCTTTAATGTAACTGGAAATGCAAAGCATCTGAAATAGGAATCAAATGATAACATTATTAAAATGCCCCTCTAGGGATCACGTGATGCAGACTCTGCAGTTATGAGGATGTAGCTAAGATGAACTCACACAATTGAGGTTTGTTTTCTATTTTTTTTTATTATTTTCTTAACTTTGAAGAGAGTCCCTTGACGATTACGTGATAGGATTCTGTGATGTGTGCGGGGTCAGGGACTTTGTTATACAGTAGATCAGTTTGCTCTGCTTTCAGCCATAGTGACTTGAGCGTGGCTCTGTACCTTGAGCTACAGGAAAATATTGCTTTTTGTTCCTCCAGGACACAGAGATAAATCTTAAGAACACCCCAAATTCTGACCACCTATCTTCAGAACAAGTAATCCAGCAAAACTCCTAGAGTAAAACTAAGACAAATATTGGCCCCACACATGTACAGAGCACAGTGTTATAGAAGGGCTATATGAACCTCTTTGTCAAATGCCTTTCTGTAAACATATCATTTTATACCAGAATCATTACCTGATGACTCCTGAAGCAGTTTAAATAGCCAAGTGAGCTGAACAAGGTACAGAAAGAGCTGTGACCCTGCAAATGAAAATCTTTACTACTGAAACTATTTCTAAAACTGAGTGCTCTGTGAATTTTGGTCTAATACTTAATCTCTTCAATTCTTTCTCTAAAATAATAGCAACAATATTGGTGGTAATGGTGAGAAAATTTTCAAGGGCATTATTTGCATATTCATTGATTACCAATATATTTTAATGTGCTATAAACATTAAGAAGAAGTGTCTGGGCCTTATTGTTTGCCCTTGCTCTGAATTCCTACTCAGGACTATATGCTCTGAAGAAAAGACTGTCCAGGTTTAGTTATTGGCATTATTACACTGTGAAATCAGAGATTAAAAAAAAAATGTACATTCAGCAGCAACTTGGTAGTTCTGTCAGAAGGCTCAGAAAGCTAGAGACAAAGAAAGAGTGATTTCTTATTAGTCTAAATCATCACCAAGGTTACTAAGAATATTCAGATAGTCTATACTCTTTTGCTTTTTAAGAAGTGAAAATGAGACTTTATAGTGCTGTTTTAATTTAGATAGTAATTTTCTATCTTTGGAAGGAAAATAATAGAACTGCAGGAAAAGGCTTCGATCAATGCATTTTTTTTTCTGTAAAGTGTCACTAATGAAATTAAGTGATAAAGATACATCTCCTCATGAAGTATGCTGTATGCATTTTACGTATTGTAAAGTATGTACATATTGTCTATTTACCCATGTCTACAGTATTGTAACTATAAGATCATAGGTGGAGTGCTATCAATGCAAAGGATGAAAAGGAAACAGGAACAAAAGTGTAAGCGAGAAATTTCATACTTTATGTGCTAGTCAGAGTTCAAAGCAACAGATATGCCAGAACAGTCAGTCCTTCTATTCTCTCTCTCTGGATTGCAAAAAAGTCAACTTGGAAACTGCCTCATTACTGTGCACAGTGCTTACGGTCATGCAGCAGCCTTCTTCCTGCTTATCCTTTCTCTGGTCTCCAGAGTCCTCTTTCAGAAATGCCCTTTTTTATTATTGTTATTTTTTTTTAAAGATCATGACAATGTATTTTTGGCATACCTTCTTATCATACCTCATGGGCCCTGATGGGATGCACCCCAGAGTTCTACGTGAGCTGGCGGATGTCATAGCTAAGCCACTCTCCATCATCTTTGAAAGATCCTGGAGAACAGGGGAGGTGCTGGAGGACTGGAAGAAAGCCAATGTCACACCAGTCTTAAAAAAGGCAAGAAGGAGGACCCAGGCAACTACAAGCCAGTGGCTGGATCGCGCACTTCAGTCATAACAGCAGCACTAGGGAAGTGATTCTCCCTCTGTACTCAGCACTGGCGAGGCCCCACCTCCAATACAGGGTTCAGTTTTGGGCCCCTCACCACAAGAAGGTCATTCAGGTGCTGGAGTGTGTCCAAAGAAATGCAACAAAGCTGGTGAAGGGCTTGGAGCACAGACCTTATGAGAAGTGGCTGAGAGAGATGGTATAATTTAGTCTGGAGAAGAGGAGCCTCAGGAGAGATCTTACACTTTCTACAGCTACTTGAAAGGAGGTTGTAGTGAGGCGGGGGTTGATCTCCAGAATGATTACTGATAGGACAAGATGAAATGGCCTCAAGTTGCGCCAGGGGAGGTTCAGGCTAGACATTAGGAAAAATTTCTGCATGGAAGGAGTGGTAAAGCATTGAAATAGGCTGCCCAAGGAAGTGGTAGAGTTACTGTCCTTGGCGCTGTTCAAGAAAACACTTGAAGAACACAAGAAAAGTATAGATGAGTCAGCGACATGGTTTAACAGGCAGGGTGTTGAGGGGTTTACACTCGGACTTGATGATCTTGAAGGTCTTTTCCAACCATAATGATGCTATGATTCCAGTTATATTACCTGGGAATAGGTAATTTTCCTGGAAAAGAAAAGGTTTGGATTTGCTTTTTCACTGTCTTACCTCTTGACTTCCCCATGAAATGTCTTCCCACAGTATAAGAGGGATGTGGAGCTGCTGGAGAGAGTCCAGCGCAGGACTATGAGGATGTTCAGGGGCCTGGAACATCTGTCCTATGAGGAGAGACTGAGGGAGCTGGGCCTGTTCAGCCTGGAGAAGAGAAGGCTGAGAGGAGACCTGATCAGTGTCTATAAGTACTTCAAGGGAGGCACTGAGGAGGATGGTACTGGCCTCTTTTCACTGGTGGCCACTGACAGAACTAGAGGAAACAGCCAGAAACTGAAACACCATAAGTTCCACAGGAACTTAAGGAATAATTTTTTTGACAGTGAGAGTGACAGAGCACCCAGAGAGGTTGTGGAGTCTCCTTCTCTGGAGATCTTCAAAACCCACTTGGATGCAGCCCTGTGCCACATGCTCCAGGTGACCCTGTGTGTGCAGGGAGGTTGGACTAGATGACCTTTAGAGGTCCCTTCCAATCTTAAGCATTCTCTGATTCTCTGATTCTATGATTCTATAAACTTGTATACTGTAAGACTTCACTTCTGGAGAAGAGTGCACCAAATATCTTCATCTTTTGTCTGTTTTCCTTTGTTTTTGGACATGATGGAAGAAGCAAAAATAATATCTATGATATATATATATAAATATTGTTGATTATTCAATACATTTGCTATATAATCTTTTGATTGTGTGATGTTAATTAGCACTGCCGCAGCTGATTAGCAGGTGGGGAGCTGCTGCATCTCAGGTGACAAGTGCAATGATCCTGTGTCAGCCATAGTGGAAGGAGCTGAGTGCAAAACTGTTTCCAGTGCTACTTGCTCAAATTCTGTGTAATTTTATCATCAGAATTGAAGCTGAGATACCCTTAAACTAAGTCATATAGTTGTAAATGTTTGAATCTTGAGATTCGTTTTGTGCTGGCCGTTCAAGTACTTATACAAGGTGAGAGAAGAATTTTGCTGAGCCAAATACTTCAATTATAATGCTAGTACTATCTGTAGTATCAGGTACAAAGTTGGTTAGATGGAATTGTTAACATGCAACTATGTTCATGGTTTACAGTATATACATGATTGAGAATGGTTAGAATAATCTGTTATAGATGATCCACTGTGGGATCCACACATTCTGATTTGCGGCTATTCCCAGCAGAAGTCACTCCACTTGACAGAACAGTACAAATTCCCCATGTTATCTAAATATAATGGTGTGAGGCACAGTGCTCTGAAAAGCTTACACAAGCAACTCAATCTACCTTCAGTATTCTCCATTCTCCACTGGTCTTTAAGAGAACATAGATACCTCTCAAAATGCGAGGGAAAAGGAGAATCAATAAGTAATCAATAGTAAATGTTAGATCCACTCAGGATCCATTCTGCCTACAGTCTTTTGGGGTTAGGTAATAGCTTATAAGACATGTCTACATTACCATCTGGTATAGCAATAGTGAAGGTTAGGAGTTTGGTTTGCTGTGATTTGTTATGATTCCAGATCTAAATATTATATTTTCATCAGCAATTAAGTCTATACTGGTTGCTGTTCCTCAGGACTACCTCCTTTTTTGTTTTACTTGCTTTGCTCATGGTATTTTCAAGAAACTGTTAAACTTTGAGACAAAAGCATGACAAAAACATTTTTTTTTTTACTATTTTTTTTCCAAGTAGTCTATATGTGAATTGTATGAGGAGGTGTTGCTTTCACAAGACAAATGGCTTATAGGGTTTGTGTCTCCTTGAATGTCTCCTTCAAACGAACTGATAAATGCCAGTCTAGTCTTGACACTTGTAGAAAAATATAATATTTTATCACATAAGAATGCCTTGTGAATGCATGAACACCAACACATACCACAGTTTCTTCTAATGTATAGTGTGCCTTTCAGCATATACAATGTGACCTTGATCAAATATACTTCTAATCATTACACTGATCTTTATAAAATATAAAAACATGTCCTATTTCACACTTTAGTGTATCCATCTGGGGCCTGGTTGTGCCTTCAAGCTACCAGCAGAATTCCAGGTGATGTCTCTGACAATTTTCCGTTCATATCAAGCATATAGCATAGTCTTAAGATTTAGAAAAAGGACCAGGTTCTCTGACTGAATGCTTTGCAATATCAAATAATTATTTTAGATGAAAAACAGCTAATAATTTGGGGCAATTATCCTCAAAGTGAAAGACACAGCACAGATAAAAATGATTATTGAATTAGATCTGGGCTCTGATTTTGAAATAAAACAAAAGAAAATTTCTAATCAATACCTGATATAACACAGTATTACCTGACACTTTTGTGGTGTGGTGGTCATGTTGCAAGTTCAGATAATGTCTTAGGCATGGGCTTCATATGATGTCTTCTTGTTATACCAGGTATAATCAAACAGATTTGATTTTTTTCTAACATAACAAATTGATCTGCAAACTAAATTCCTATAAATTTGTAAACGGTATTCGAGAACATTCTACATTACAGAAAAATAAGCAGAATATAATATTAATACTGTCTATTTAAAGAGACAAGAAAAAGGATCTGCTGAATTGTCAAAAAAAAAAAAAGGAAAATGGAAACAACAAAGGTTAAATAAAGAATTGCCTTCAAATAAGTATGTTTGACAGGATCCTAAACATGTGTACTTCTGCACCATTTTATGCAATATCAGAGGGGGAATATAAAATTAGTAATGACAAGCTAAGCAGATGTCTCAAAATTTAAGAAAGTAAAAGCAAATGACAGTGTCAAATTCATGAGAAATTTTGGTTTTGTAAGGTGAGACCCTTTGTACAATCTATTAAAAAAAAAAAAAAAAAAAGTCTAGCAACAAAGTATCTGGTCACAGTTAAAAGGAAACCTTGCAGTATTCTGGAAAGAATTGGCTGTGAGACTAGCCTAACATTCTATTTCGATAAAATGGTGAATGAGATCCTGAGTGCATAAACCAAAGAATATGAAGGAGAATAAAGACGTAGCATTACATCGGTGCATGCATGGAATTAGCAAAAACAGTTAGATTATTGGTGTATGATAATTTCAAAAAAGTTCAGTAAAGAGCTATTAGAATGATTCAAGTCGAACAAAGAACTCAGTCTATTTAGTTTCCCAGAAGAAGGTCAAGACCAGGCTTGATCACAACGTCCTAGGAAAAGAGATTTTTTATAATAGCAAATTTAATTTAGAAGAAAAAAGCTTTTATGCTCTCAGTGGCAGGAGGATAAAGTTAGGCAAATTCAACTGGAAAGTAAAGTGCACTTTTTTAGTAGGAAGAGTAATGAAGCATTAGAACAATTTACCTATGAAAGTAATGGATTTTCTATCACTTGAAATCTCTAAATTAAGACTCTCTGTCTTTTTAAAAGATAAACTGTAGCTCAAACTGAAGCTGGGGGTTTGATTTGGAAATTACCGGGTGACGTTCTTTGCCCTGTGTTATAGAGAAAGGTCAGGCTAAATGATAGTAATGGCCTCGTCTGGCCTTGAAAACTATGAATCTAAGTTGCAACTTAGCTTAATGAACAATACAGCAGAAAACACATTCTGCAATTTTTCATATCACCCTCTCTACAAGTCTTAACTGACTAAAGCAGGGAGGTTTGACTAATTGATCTCTAGAGGTCCCTTTCCACCTCAACCATTCTGTGGTTCTGTGATTCTGTGATCACCGAAATGATATGAAATGTTGCAAATTTTTAAAATCTAGACTTCCTTACTGTATTGAAAACACAGGAGCTTAGTGATTCAAGGGAATCCCTGCCATGATGTAACTTGGCAGAAACAATGCCGAGCAGCTTGAAGGTTGTCATTTTGTAGATTTTTACAAAATCTACTTGACAATTAAAAGGTTCTTTCTCCCCCTCCCCATCCCCCTTTTCTTTCTCCCTCATGAACCTCAAAGTCAGGCAAGCAATGACTAAAATTCCTGTTGAATCAGATTTTGGTTTCTTTTGTATTGATGACATAGATTCAGGACACTCCCAAGCACGCTGGTGTTATTTTTTTATTATTATTTTTTATTTTTTTTATAGGTCTCTCTGTTCCTTTATTTTAGATAATTTGTTGATTTTTTATTGCATTCCAGTGACATGCATACTGGAATGAGCATCTTTTAAAGGTTTGCTTAGTAGAATACCTATGCTATATTTGTGGCAAGAAATCTTTCTTCCTTATATTATAATAATGGCCACACAAATGGGAATCATTGAGGAAAGTTTTAATGATGCTGTGTGAAATATACAGCGAGCAGGTTCCATTGCTTGTGCTTTTGTTTTGTTTTGTTTTGGTTTGGTTTTCACTTCCAATTTACAATATACTTTTATAATGATTTATTTATTTTCTATTATTAATTGTATAATTTAAATTGCTACTCTAATATTTCTAGAGCTTAATATTGAATGCAGATCTTCAGTTAAAACAAGCTAATTGTGATCCTTATCTTATGTGTTCTTGAGTGAAAGCTGTGCATATTTAGTATAAGCACCTCCCTCTCTAGAGGCTCAATGAGAAATGAATCAGTAGGATCTTTTTGCTGAAGTCTTGGTGACCATTGTGATCATGGCCTTGGGTCAGATACACAGACATTTTGCTATCTCCTTTCAAACGAATCAGATGTTCAGACATAGGCATATTAATCTGTTCCAGACATGAAATCATAAGATTTCACTAAAAATTCAGCTATGATGTCACAAGCTTGTGGGCAAATGAACCTCCCTTACATGCTCTTTTTATAAATTCTCTATGTATTTGCCACTTGACCAATCTAGTGGTATCTACAAATGGAAGGATTACATCCTTAAGCAAAAGAGATTTTTTTTTTCTTAATCATTTCTTGGGCTTAAGGTCTACTGTACTAACCACACAAGGAAATTAGAATAAGCTATTAGAAAATGAAGGCTTTAATTCATACATAAAGACCGAACACATCATTTCCAGGGTATTCTTGCATATTTCATTTTAATCTGCAGAGTGCACTTTTTTTTTCCCCTCCTTTGTACAGTATTGGATACTGGATGAGATTCATTATCCCTCTTCTCCTCTGGGCATATGTGATCCTTTCTCTGTGACCCAGATAACAAAAAATCCAAATCCAAAACATCAGGTGATACCTAGACAATCAGAAGGGGCATAGACATTTTTGACTTACTTGGTATCAATGTGTTCATTAAGTACAACAGAAATAAGGAAAAATGTATCTTTGAGCATAAAGAGGATATATATTATGGAGTTCTAAAGAGCTATTTTTACATGGTCATTTAATTAGAGAAATGCCTTTATTCTAAAAAGAAGTACATTCATTTAGTTCTCTTGAAAAGTGTTGGAATGATTGCCCTAGAGAAAAGAAGAAAAGAAAATCACTGGTCAGGATTAGTTGTCTTCAGTAATTGTCTTCTCACCCTTTGCCAGTGTGTTAGAAAAGATATATTCTAGAAAGACTATAAGCTCAGTTGAATACTATGAGGTTTAAGAAACAAAAGAGTTTAGTTTAGCAGTGTATTGAGCAGTAGATTTAGAAACATGATTACAGGGAGGTTTTTTTTTATTAATTAATGTGTTATCTTTTTTTTTTTTTAGGAAAGAATTTTTTTTTTTTTGTACTGGAAGACATATTCAGATCATAAATGGAAAGAACTTTTATTTTGGTTTGAAAGACTTTGCATGGATTCATGCTTCTTATTCTTACTTTCTGTCTTTTGTCTTTCAGATTTTCTACCCTCATCTTATAACCTTTTTTTTTTCCTTTTGTTTCGTTATTTTTGAATAGAGAATAAAACTGAGATATCCTTAAAAGCAGAGCTGTCCACATAACTTCCATCCTTTTCCTTGGAAAGAAAAAAAAAAGGGCAATCACAAGGAAATTTAAATTAGAACAAATATTGACAGTATACATATGGTGACTATTACTGCTTGCTTTATCACCTAGTACTACATCAAGAAACAAGAGAGGTTGGTAGAAACCATTCTTTATATAGTAATCTGATTTTCTTCTAATTATGTTAAGTATTTTTGGGAGTATCAAAAAGTTCTTGAAAATAACTATTTCAAAAATGCGCAAAGGAATTTAGATAACTATTTCTCTACAGAGTTGCTGCATATTGTTAAACAATATTTTCTTATATTGCAAGCAGAAATAAAGAAGACTCGATTTATAGCAATCTTTAGCACTAAAGTAGCATTAAATAGCAGTAATTACTAATAGCCAATTGACGAAATGGGAGATCACCCAAGGCAAAAGCAAACAGAAGTGTTCCTAATACTTGAAGAAATGCTTGAGGTGTAGAAGCAAAATAATAAATCAAGGCATAGCATTCTTTTATAATTTGGGAAACAAAACTTTCTATATAGAAAGTGATTAACAATACTTTTTTCTTTATCATAGAATAGAAAACTCTGTAAAATGATGGAATGAATCATGATAAACCCTCTGAGTTTTATTGTCATTGTAAAGGGAGGAGAAGCAAAATAATACTCATACTACCACATTCAGAGACTCATTATCACTGTAGAAGTCTGACATGGAACTGAAAAAACAAATCTTTTTTCACTGAACTACCACTGCTGTGGCTTCAAAACATCTCCAATTTACCTGGAAACACTTGAAAATCTGGGGTCCAGACTTTCAAAGATCTATCATGCAATACATACAGCTACACACTTTTGACATGGTTTAAATCAGACTAAAATTTCAGCTGAACCTAAGAACATTCTTCAGCTCACCCATCACAAGGGCTTCTCATCAGCTTGACTGAGTTTTGTTTGACTGCTTGATAAGTTTTAGGTAGGCAGGCATAGTTGACAGCAGGAACCACCAGGTGTTTATACAATTGCTTATGATAGTAGCAGCTTCTTCCTGGCAAAGCCTGAGTTATAAGAGCAGCCACCTACGGAGCAATGCCAGGCATTTTCTCGATGCTGTGGATATCACAGTCCAGCACTTTGCTATTACCTTCTTTTTCAGTCTTACTTTTAGTGCCAATAACAGAGCATGCTGAAGCGTCTCATTGCTATTTCATTGTAGCATTTACCGGAAAGAGTCTTCAGGGTTTCGAAATAGCTCTAAGTATCAGAGAAGCTTAGTGAAAGATTGAGGAGAGTATTCAGATCTCGACTTATACAGGTTTAATTGTATATGGCTCACTGCTGTCTTGAGTAAAAACTGCTTCAGGTTTTTGTGCCACCTTTTATCTGAGCAGCTTCAACATATAAAGTGTACTAGTGCTGACACACCTTAGTGTGTAATCTGAAATGCAGTATTTATTTTTGCTGAGGTTCTAGACTAATTTTTTTTTTTTGGTTAACCTTCTGTGATTTGTAGGGGATGCAAAGCACTACATCTTGCACTTGATGTAGAATATGGTGGTCTATGATGAACTTCTTTGTTCCACCGTAGTTAATTCCACAGCTGCTTATTCCTGAGATAAATCTCTTTTCTTCAGAGATATTTTTATTCTGACAACTATCAGCCATGGGCCTTTGTCCTGAGATTTGGAGAGTGTTCAATATGACAGCATACATCAACAAGAAGAGTGAGATCTTACCCTTGTCTCAGCAATGTGAGATATCAGTGTAGAGAGCAGAGATCAGATTCTGAGGTATTGGCAAGATTTTCTGCAACATTTTATACTGGTTAAAGCTGCTAAGGGCATATGGCTTCATGCCAAGGAATATTGAATTGCTATAGGCTAAATAAAGGCCTGAGGATCATGTTATCCCCTTTTAGAATGGCACAGAGCCTCTAAGGCCTTCTATCAGAAAGAGTAGAAATGCTGAATAATAGATGCCGCTATTGAGATTTAAATATTAATGTATCTGTACGTACATATTCTAAGACTGTTTTGTGTAAGAATGCTATCCTTTATTAACTCACTAAGCTTTTGAAGTAGAAGTGAGTACTCTTACTGTGAAGTAAAGTGTTTGTGAAGCTCTGATACTGTTTATCTTTTTTTTTTTTTTAAGTGAATAGTTTTATCCACCCCTAAACAGGCTTTATTCCATCCGTTATTAGGAACCCATTTTTTCTCTCAGAATTAAGAGAAAAAAATGTTGAAATGCTTTTGTCTGTTACAAATGTACCTAGGAATTTTAACTTCTTAGATGATCTGATGTTTAGCTTGTTAGATGCTCTGGTGTTCCTGAGGTTAATTTCATTTGCAATGAAACAGAGCAGTTGAACTTGGTATTTACGCTCAAGACAGCCATGGTGGCTGCAGATCTCAAATCCTCCCTGAAACTAAATGTTGCAAAGTGCTTTGACTAATGTGATTGTTAGATGTTCCCTGACTAGCTAATGACTCCATGTTTGTATTGATATTATGGGATAGTCCCTTCGGGAAAGCTTCATATTGCTTCCTGTCCACATGAGTCAGCTTTGCCTCCCAAAGTGAAGTGCTACAGGCAATTCAGAGTGCTCAAGAATAAGGCCTGATTAGCTGACACTGAGGTGTACATGGCAAATAATAGAAGGCTGTGTGAATTAATAACCCAAATGGCTCCCTAAAAAGAAGCATTAAGGTACCACAAAGTAGGTTTTTCATAGATAAAAGTTAAGTGGGTGAATGTTTGTCAGCTTGCCGTGTAGGGTCTCAAAATATACATAGATTAAATTCTCTTTGCCTTCCAATTGCAGAGGTCTACCGCTAAGAGAAAAAGAGTGGAGAATGAGGAAGAGATTTGCTGTTGTACTGTCGAAAGTTGGCAAAAAACAGATTTCTCCTCCAGTATTAACTTTGTGCCTCACGTTAGCAGACAAAAGCCATTTGTTTTTTCTGAATAAAAAAATATCAATTTAGGAAAAAGTTCTTGGAGATGCAGCATGCAAAAGTTGTGAGGTTGCTAAAGCTCAGGGTTTTGGTAGATGACAGCAGACAAAAAAATCAATCTATCTGAAACAACCTATTGACAGGTTTAATTTACTGATCTCTGGCCAAACTTGTATATATACCCAGAGCCTAAACCATATCCTTAGTGTTGACATTATAAACAAATATACACAGCATTTATTGTCCTGGCTTAACACTATATCCTTGAGGAATTACTTAATCAAAGGAAATTAATAAATAAATAAATTACAAGAAGAGTTGGGAAAGAGAGAAAAAATAAGAAGAGGGGGAAAATAAAAAGACTTTCAATATGATCATTCCTGTAGTAGCATTGAATATCACTTTTGTACTTTAATTTGAATTGTTAAATCTATTAACAGGTAGGTTAAATTATATTAAATTGCCTCTTAACTACTGCAGCAGTTGTTGCAAGCTCTTTTACAATAAGTGTCTTCCAGGAGAAGACGTGAAGGCGATCAAGGACAGGGCCTGCCCACTGCACCACAGCTAAGAGGAAGCACAGCCAAAGTCACCAGGAGGAGAGATGCTATGAAACTCAGTCACTTTACTGACGTGTGGGACAGTCTGTGCTTTCTAAAATTACCTGCTCCTAAGAGTAGGAGCACAGAAAAAGAGGTCTGACACTTAACGCACAGCTGGAGCATGTGGAAGTGGTAGTATAGAATTTGTAAGGCTGACAGAGAAGGAAAAGACTGCCATTAGAAGGAGATATTTTCAGTTAGATAGAACTTTGTCAAACTTAGCTCCGAAGGATGACGTTTATGCCAAAAATCTGTTTTGCATTTAATCTGTGCTAAACATTCAGCACAAACTATCCTAGTGTTGCTAAAAATAAGACTGGGGAAAACATTTTAGATTCACATTTTAAAAGTTGTAATTAATTCCTACATTAAGAATATCAACAATATCTATATAATATCTGTTTTTGAGAAAACGATTGAAATTTGGCATAGGAAGATTTTCTGTCAAGGATACACCTTTTGTGTTTTCAGGCTGTGAAGATCTCATTTTGCAGGTGTCAGTAGAGCTTGTTAGACTCTATCAGCTAAATTCCCTGAAAATATTGTCTGTAATGGTCAGACTCTAACTTGGAGCTGCGGGTCTGAATAACAATTTTCTTGCAACATATTCCTGACTGCTGCAAGCTACTGGGTCTCTGGGACTCAGAAGTAAAGGCAAAAGACCGTCTCTTAATATTTCTACTGTGCTGGTTTTCCAACAATTTGAAGAAAAAAAAAAGAAAAAAAAAGTCTCACTAAGTAAGAGGAATAAAAACAAACAAACAGAAACAGCTTTGTTGAAGGATAAAGAGAAAAAAAAGCAGAGAGGAAAGTAACAGGATTTTAGTTAAATAATTAATAATACTGGAGGTCAGAAGAAAAGGTTGGATGAGCCAAGAGTAGAAGTGGTTCAACAACAATAGAAAACAAACTATGGGGCACTGAGACTAGCTTTTGGAGTAGGGAGGAGGGAAGAATGTCCTTCCCGGTCAGGAACCCTGTAGAGGAGTCTGAACCTGACCAGAGGCTGTCAAGAAGCAGCCAGAAAAGAGCACAACTAAAAAGTGTGAGGACTGGGGAGAAAGGAGGAGCTCCTGAGTCAGGCCCAGGTTAAAAAAAGGAAGACAGATGTTGCTCACTGAAACATCAAAATGATAAATCCATAACAAACCCTGGCAAAGTAAATACCATTTCTCTCTATATGAGGCATTATCAAGTAGAGGCTGACAAGATACTGCTGTTGAGAGATTAGGTTAAGTGACAGATATCAATGCTTTGCATCTCAGAGCTCTCTCTGTGCTGATGAACCATGTGAAGGCTAATGCAATAGAAATTTCTGATTGGAAATGGGGCAGGAAATTGCTTTTCGTTACCAAAACATACAAAGAGAATGTTAAAGACTAGCATTAAAAGGAACAATAGGGTTAAGTTAGCCTATGAAACTGCAAAACATTTCCTGCCTTTCACATGTTATCAGTTAGAATCTTAAAAGCAATTGACATAGGTGTGCACATGTATTTCTAGGTGCATATATATATGTGCACATGCATGTGTGTATAAATACATACAAGGGATATAAGCTACAGAGGAAGCAACAGGTCTCCTGTTTGCCTAGCATTTCTATAGCAGTCACTGCAAAAGATAGAATCTAATTATCCAGGAACAACATTCAGCTGCCTTAAGCAAAGACTATTAACTTCCTTCCATAGGAGGAAGTGTTCCTAAACACTCCTTACTCCTGTGTTCCTAAACGCTCCTTACAACATAATCTTGGTTCATTCCCAAAGCCTAGTCAATCCTGATTGCTGAATGAATCCAAGAGACTCTGTGAAAATAAAAGTATGAAATCCTGAGACTAACTAAAGACTGTAGTGAAAAATGAGTGTGTACTCATGAGAAGGGTAGGATGGGAAACAAATTTCCCACACAGTGTTAACATCAATATTTCATAACTGCTGATTCTACAGTTTTACTACTTTAATGCAACTTTTTTCATTAATATTGTCTTAGAACAGAGAATTTTTAGGAAGGAACAGATATAGGGGTATTACTCTGTGATAGACATTTCATAAGTTTTATAATAACTTTGTGTTAACTATGCTTTGTTGGGAAGTTACAATGAAGTCTAATTTCATGAAGACAGAAACTCTGATCTTTGGAATTTCTTGTGGTATCATTTCTGGACTACAAAAGGAAATGCAAGATCTTGTATTCTTATTCCAGGGACTCCCATTTTTTTCATAAGTCGACCAAATGCCAGTCCATGTGCATATGTCTGAAGAGTTACCTATAAAGTATTTTCTGTCATTATTAATCATATCTGTTTTATTATACAATGAATGCTTCAACTGGTACCACCTACATCTGAAGAAATGCATGAAAGATTTTAGTAATGCAGATTTTTGCTGTCTGCTTCAGCAACCTATATTTAATGCTTTGAGGCTTAGTAGCATGATATGACAAGTGCTTTCCACTGTTTCTTTGTTATAGTATGCCTGCCTTTAGGTCCATAACTTTCAGATACAACCTCCCTTCCCTGTCTCTTGTCAAATAGAAGAAAGATAGTCACTGGACTATCTTATTTGTATTATTTGCCTTTTTACAGTTTCTCTCATCTGTTCATTTTGTATATATATATTTTTCTTTAGCTAACTCTATGTAAAACCAGGTCCAGTAAGCAATAAATGAAAATCTCAGTAATTTCTACCTCATCCAAATGTTCTATTATGGATAGCTCGATTCTGAAATAAGAAACTACACCAGGAAAACAACTATTTGGGGCATAGCTACACCTTAGTTTTGCTTTACTGTATGCACCAGAAAGTGCGAAACAAGCAAGTGTATGTTTTTTCCAGTCAGCAGCCTCTTACTGTCCTCAAATGGACAAGACACAGAAGTTTAACGCCTACCAGCACTTGATTCAGATCTCACAGACGTCACGAGGAGTCTTTCTAGTCATCATTGACTCCAGCAGAATCTGAAGCAAATCATCTACATACAGCTAGCAGAGGAAAATTGCTTATAGTTCACACAAACAACTATGAAGAAACAGTCATTACATTAATTTTCTGAGTGTAAATTCCTCTAACAAGATATATAGGCTTCGACATGCTGTTTCCATGGAAATTATCAGTAATTTCCATAGGTTTTACATTTTTTACCATGTCATCTTTGCAAACAGTAAGAAATTCATACTTTTCTAAGGATAAAACTTTGAATAGCCCTCTCAGACTGACTTTGTTTTCAGAGAAAGTCATGATAGAAAGAGAAAGGAAACACTCAAAATTAACTGCAAATAAGAAATACAAAATTATCATACAGGCTCTTGGGAGGTGCTGAATGTACACTGCTTAGCTGTTTTAGTAGTAGTAGTAGTAGTATTTGTACTCATAGTTGTACTCGCAGTCATAGTAGTATTTTCTCCCCTAATATGCAGGCCAGCGGTATAAAGGAACCACCAAATGTATTTTAGATGGGTCTACTTGTCACACTGAGAATACCCTCACACAATATTTGCTGAGCAAAGACTATTCCAGGTGCGAAGTCATAAGAGGAAGGGGTTTGCTTCCTCCAGACTCCTATATGCTTTGAGACTAGAGCAGAGCAGTATGCATCCAGCATTGAGTGAGGCTTTTACGATCAGATAAATCCTTCAGTAGCTTATAAACAGAATACAGGTGAATCCAACAACTGGTAAACTAATAATTCACCACAGTATCAGTTCTCTTGTAGCTTATGAATCTTGTTTTGGTATTTTCAAGGGAAGAAATGAAGGAAGGTATTGTGCTAATCTCCTCCTCACATGTTTGTCTCCCAAACATATTTTCTTGTAGAGTGACTACTGATGCATAATTATAGAAATCCCACTGAGCGCAGCTATAATCACCTCTCCACCCAAGTATCTGTTTGTAATTTTATTATTTGTTATATGAAGCTCTGTGGAAATAATAATAAAACTTAATTAAAGATACATTATACAACACAGCATTTTCAGCTGAGCAGAATGAAGCTTCAGTTTAACTTCCTTGCACTCTGTAAATATGTATTTAGCTCTTTGACTTTGATGTGAAATGTCCAGCCACTGTTTCCTCTGGGGAAATATCCTCAGCAGAAAATCTGGAAATCCTACAGTCAATAAAAACTTGACAAAAAAAGACAAAAAAGGAAAAGAAAAAAGATTTCTGATAAAATACAGAGCTGGAAAAAGAGCAACATACTTAGAAGCACTTTTTATACTATCTGTTACATCTTATTTTGAGGGCTGGATTTATCAGAGAACTGTTCAATAGTATGGGACTGGTTCAATGCAATGTCATTCGAAAGGATACAAAATTTTTAGCAAGGCTGTGAATGATACAAAATCTTTATTTTTAAATCTGTAGCTCATACTGTTATATCAACCGTACAGTTGTAACAGAAGTTGAAGTAACTATAAACAGTAATGTTTTTCAACTAATAATATCTTGAATACTTTTTTTTTTTTTTTATCTTGTAATAGGTAAGTTCAGATCACCCCATAACCGGAGTGTAATGAAATTGTCAACATTTTCTTCATTTCTTCTTTTCCTGACAAATGGTGTGAACATATCACCTTTTTCTCTTAATGGAAAACCTAACTGGAATACATCAAAATGCTATTAGGTTTTTCATTTTCTACCACAATTTAATGCTGGGGAATGCATGCAACCTTCATCTGTGCACGACTGTAAAATATTCCCTGTCCCTGATAAAATGACTGCAATGGAAAATCAAGCAGGATTGTTCTCTATTTTGTATTGCTATTCCTTTGTTACAGTCTCTCTGTGACTGTGTGTAGGAGGATTATCAGGGCTACACAAACACACATGAGCTATATTACCTAAAATGTGCTAAAAATGACTTACTTATGTAAAAGTTTACTGCATAAACATGTTTAATTAGAAAGTCTCCATCTTCAACACTACTTTACAACATAATGCACTTTTTGGAAAATGAAAATAGTGAAGCAAACAATGCATTTACAATAATTTCAAAAGATGTTGATTACAATATTATGTGGAAAATAGAGAAAAAGATCAAGTACTTTCTTCCCAAGGGAAATATATGTAACCTATTCATTGTTTAATTCATTTTGTCATGAGCTAAACCAAGAGTGAGGAATAAAATAAATCCCGGCTTGCATACATAATATAAGTCAACACAGGGCCTAAAAAGAAAATCTTTCACCTACAATATTACACCTTACAAGATAAAATTGAGTTCCTTTTTTGAAGGAATTTCTTTACATGGGAGGAGAATTTGGCCCTTCTTCCTCAAAGGGAAAGCCCATGTCAAAATGGGTAACAAATTGATATTGTAATCGAACTACAAAACTCATAATTATTAGTGCAAAAATTTTTAATAGCGTGTTGCACTAAATCAAAATAATGAAAGTCCTAAATTCTTAGCATCTCTTATCCAGCTAGAAACGTTTTGAGCAACATTTTTGTTTATTTATATAGCAATTATTTTGTGTCTTTGGAGCCAAATTAAAAATAATGAAGCAAGAGAATAATAAAGTATTCAATTTAGTTTAAAATGTAGTTAAAATAAAGTCTTTGGTGGTAGATCAGGGACAAACTATAAAAAGAGTTTTAAAGTGATATGTAACAGGTAAAATGGAATTTCTTCATGAGGTTTAATGAATAAAAAATCCTACATTGTTGAAAGAATATCAATATTATAAACTAGCCTTCATCTAAAGATATGATTGACAAAATTAATTTTCATGTGCCAGACATTAATTAGTAGAAATAAATGCACTCTACTTAAAGAAAAATTTAAACATTTAATTTTGTTTTCTAGGAATTATCTAGAAATATTTTATAAATTGTATAATTTTAATTTAAATGTTACTTACATAGCTACATACATACTGACTCAATCTTTTTTGAAGATAAAGGTATGAATTAAATAGGAAATACTTTGGAACTTTTGATTTGATTAGAGCTTTTAGAAGGAAAGCAGACTGAAAATATACGGTGTTCTCCCCTTAATCCTTTTTAAACTTGCATAATCTGCAGAAGAACAGCAAAAGAACTGATTTCTGGAGTAGTTGTTTCAATGTAAAATAATATCAAAGTATTATATCTGGATTAATTGGTGGTTAACACAAATTTTCAGGAATTAAAAAATGCAGAGCAAGGCAATCACAGAACTATTTTTTCTCCTTACTACGTTGCATCCTAGATAAGCACATACAAATCTGAAAATAAAGGTGCAGTTAGGAGACAATACAGATTCTTGGTGATTATTGACAAAATGCTAGTAATAATAAAGGCATTTAGTTTAGTTCTGCGCTGATTTAAGGAATGAGGTTGTAGCAGTGCTTACACTCATCATTTAGCAGCATCTAGACCTGGTCCACAGAGGCTGCTGGAGCAGCAGTAGACAGGTCTTCCTCCCTTCTCCGAGCTCATCAGGCTACAGTAGCTATTGTCTCCATCAGAGACAGTGTCAGCCCCTAGGAAAAGCAGAGATCAAATGTAGAGGTCATTAGCTAGCACCTTTTGGTCCTGCTATAATACCAGCCCGATTGCATACATTGCAATTTACATAGCATTACCCATTATGCTTTGTGCTGCAATTTTGCTTTTGAAGGTCATTCTATCTTGATTAACTCTCTCTTAAGAGTGCCTTTTTTAAGCATCAAAGAAGTCCTGCATTTACACATTTTACTCTATCCCTTTTTGGCAGTTTCTTTGAAATTGAGGTGCTGTGTTGAATTGTACAGGGAATTCTGAAAATACAGCCATTAAAAAGAAAAAAAAAGAAAAAGGTAAGTAAGTTAAGGTCCAAATATGCCAGAAGAATATGCCTAATTAAAACCATCTAGCCTTGCACAGACTTCCCGAATTTGCAAACCTCCATAGGTATTTCTGTAATTTTTGTTTTATTTTTTATTTTTTTAATTAGATATATGAATTATCTGCCTCTCTTGTTCATTTTCTTCAGTGTTAGCCGTTTGTAGTGGATGTTCCTTCCACTAGGTATCTGTCAGAATTTTGGATTCTATACCCATTACCAAGATTGATAGCAGTTATCAACCTCAAAATACGCGTGTGTTTTTTAAATATTAGCTGTCACAGTGTGATAAGTTGTGCTGGATTGTATGTTGCAGAGTATAAGAGTCCAGTGGGGCTCAGTTTTAAAGATGAACATACTGTATAGCTCGATGGCAAAGCACAGGAGCAACATAAACACAGATATAAACATACACACACACACAACAGCCAGTTCATTCTCAGTATTTAATGGCAATACATACAAATTGTTCAACATCTCTATCTTTTGTTTTACAGTATGGTTTTGTTACATAAATAAAATGGAAATTTTGTTTTCACATCTGATTGATAGATTGGATAAAAAGTACTGAAAAATTGAATAATTAGTTAAACAAAATATACACAAGATTAGCCCACTGTGGAGAAATGAAAAATACAGGAGAAAGCAAGTGCAAATTGACCTGTGTTATAGAGGAGGGAAAGGATATTCATGCTCTATTATGCGTTTTGCAGGATAGTGGTCTACCAAAGCATTATGAGATGTCTGGAAAATGTGATCCTTATGTATATATGCTGAATCTCTGTGAAGTCCTTTCCATTTTGGAATATTAACTAACTACTACATTTTTGCTCAGAATACCTTCTTTGTTTTTAATAAGAAGATGTTGATTACATTATCTTTTTTTTTTTTTTTTTGGTATTTAACAACAAAATTGGTATTCCTAGTGCTTAAAAAGCAAGGTCCATATGTTTTTCCATATGTGGCTGATAACATCATTTTAACCTGGGAGTCCAGTCTTTATTTTTTTTAAAAAAATAATTCCTAAATAATCTCAAAACATTTAACACACTCTTTTCTGCAGAAATTTGCATATTAATACCATCTAATTGGCTACTATTGTCGCTTTAATGCAATCTGCAGTGTTCAGATATCTTTAATAAGGAAGCTCTAGAACAGTTTTTGGCTTGTTAATGGGAACTTTAAATATATATAATGATCCCTTTGTGCATACAAACTAACAGAAATACTTTTCTACTGGCAGAAGATTGCTGCTATTTATTTTTTTATTTCTCTAAAAGGTAGTGGTGAAGAATTCACTTCTGGTGAGGTAAAATGTTCTATTTTAATTAAGTGGCAAACTTGAAAAGGGAAGCTTTTTGCAGAGGGGGCTCAATTGCTTCTTACAACCTTTCTGAAAAGGGCATAGTGTTAAAACAAACCTCCCACTTTTATTTTCAAAAGGAAAAAAATCAGACGCTAACGATAATCTCTCCATTAGTATTATTAAAAATGTTCAGCTTTCTTCACATGCTTTAGAAGCAGACAGCCTTGTCATGAGCATCACATTTGCAAGCACTGTCACAGCTACTGAAGGCTCTGGTAAAAGCACAGAAGTGCGTTAACAGTAACTGCAAGCAGCCTTTGGGGAACAATAGGCTTACCTATACTGTGCCCAGCTATTCAAAAAAACAAGTTGCTTTATTATACTCCATACTCGCTTTAGTGCTCATATAGTGCTTGACCCAATCTCATTTTTTGAAGTACTGTCACTAGTTCTAAACACCTTTTTCATTCCCTTTGGGTTGGCTAATTTGACTGTTATAGCATTCACCAAAATAACACTGAATCCAGTGTGTAACATCCAATATGTTCTCCTGCTAGAGAGAGAAGCCTTCCAAAAGCTCTTCCATTTTTATGTGCACACACACATTTGATCATTTGTCTCCTTCCAAAAGAAAGGAAGGATGAATGATCTAAAAATTCTTTAATTATCTTGACAGATACATGTTGACAATAATTTTCTATAAAAAGCTGTTGGTATTGAGACAGAGCAAAAAGTAACTCCAGGTTTTCGGAACAATTATAGTAGTGTCATTAGTGCCATAAAACTTCTCAAGCATGTCGGAATCACTCAGCAAGAACAGTATAGGATACTGTTGCCATAGTCTTGTCTAACTAGGAAGTAATTTCTGTGTGGATTTCCATGTTGTTTTGAAAATTAATCATCTGCTCTAGGTTGATTGCATAGTTGAATAAAAATGCTTTTTAACTTGCTATGTGGATGTCTTGCATTGGGTGGTGGAGAGTGGGCAAAATTTACATGACCGTACTTTGTCTGCTGTAATAAGGCAGTGGCTGCAGTATCATCAAGCTGAATAAGTAATCACTAGAATAGTGTTTTCAGATCTTTTTTTCCTTAGGTCAAGTAAGTCCCTAACTGACATACTTTTATAGGATTAGGCAAGATCTAACTAGGTTTGGCATCTAATCTGTTTTAGACAGTGGTTCATTTTTTCCGTCATTGCTATCAGTAGGGAGGCAAGGTCACCAAATGCACAGACAGCGGGATGTACTTTCACATGACAAATAAAACAGGGTGAACTCAGGGAGTTTTGGATAAAAATCTGAAACTTTATTCCATTTAGATATTGTGAAAAAATATATATTTATTGCCAAATGGTGAAATAGATTTTATAAAACCAAAAAAAAAAAAAGTTTTGTGTGGATCTTTGCAGGTATTGTAACAAACCAAAAAAAAAGCCTTAGTACTTTACATATTTTGTCTTGTTAAAGCACAGAAATGGCACCCATTACTTCAACTTCCTTATGTAACATTCTTTTCATGTGTTTTAATAAAGACAGAGTTAAAAAAAACCTCATCTGTAGGTGTAGCAGTTGACCAAATAGACAGAAAAAATGAAAATAAGAAAAGGGAAGAAGTGAAAACGTCACAAAAGAGTAAACGTGAGTCTGAAAATGTTCTTCCTTCTCACCCCTAGAGGCAGATACATAAGTATCTCCTAATATAGTATCTTTGGAGAGGTACAACCACAGATGAATCATTATCTTTTTTCTAAAGATACTTCATGGAATGCATTCTTCAGAGACTGAAAAATTAGATGGACATCTTCAGGATCTCCATCAATCCTTTAATCACAGTAAAAGTAATTACAGTCTAAAGCAGTTTTTATATAACATGGAAGAATTAAGAAGATTGCTACCTTCCACAAGAGAATTCTGCCAAAAGGAAATGTGAATGCTTGTCAGCAGCAAACAACTAGAACACAGGGACAAAGGAACCTTCAAGATCAGGTCAACAAAATGATCAGAGAGCAGATGCTGGGAAAGCGCAGTTAATACCATAAACCTAAGCACCAGGCCATTTATTTGAAAAAGTTAGGAAGATTTGACTTTGCAAGGTGTCTTTAAACCAGCAGGGAAGGGTTAGGTTCTTCTTGCTGATCAGTCTCCATTTATTCTTATGGAATAGAGCTTCAGTGCATTTAAAGGGAACATTTCAGCTTCTGTCCATCTCTGGTACTAAATAGAAGAGGAAGACAAGGTAGAGGAAAAAGCAAATGTTTCATCAGTGTTTTATGGGTTCCTTAAACAGACTTTTTTCAATCATACCTTCATGAGAAGTAGAGTGTTGCAAAGTTCTATGTGGGTGAAATCTGTTCTCAAAAGGTTTAGGAATGTTCCCTGACAATAATAATAATAATAATAATAATAAAACTACTCTTTTTTTCATTCATTACAGTAATTTCCATCTAAGGAAAAAAAACAAACAAGGAACACCTAAGCAGCAAGGGCAGCGATCTGAAACAACTTTTTACTTAAGAAGATATTGCTTCAAATATGCAGCAGGTCAGAAGAGAAACAAAATGTCAACTCAATCTCTACCTCCCATGGAAAACAATCCATATAGATTATATAGAATAAAATTGCCAATATATTCTGATCAAGTGCCTTTTTATGAAGTCTGAGATTTAATATGCTGGAATCCTCTATTTCCTTTAGCAATGGCCGCTGGAGAGTCTGGCTCCCTCCAGCTCACTGCTGTGAGTTACTTTGAGAAAATAAAGTGCAAAGAATGCAATTCTCCTTCTCACATGCTATACCTGGCTTGTGGATAAAGATAACGGCTCTAGTCCCTGTTGCTTCCAGTTCTTCTTTTCTTCAGATGACTTAATTCATCACAAGCAGGAAAAGCAATAAAATATATGGGAGAAGCAAGTACTACAGCATGAACATAAAATGCTCCTTTTATATATTCAAATTCATATCCAGTTGTAGAAAATATTCATGACTAATATTAAACTAAGCCCAGAATTAAGCAAAATGCAACAGACGTATATTGAAGTGAGCATTTTATTATGTGCTATGTCAGTCAGATTAAAGAAAAGAGTGCATGACACCGACAGGATATTGCATGTATATCAAGCAATCTATTTATATATGACAAGGAGGGTTTGATTTCTGGAAGGAGTGACAACCCAATGAAATAACTGCTCGCCTTCAAAATTGCTATAGTCTAAATGTATAACCCTTAGAATACAGTTCTAAATTACAATTAACAAAATGTAGATAAATATATTTGGGAATCAATACTGACATACAGATGAAGGAGGAAGCATAATCTCTAAAGATACTGAAATATTTCTGAGTATCATCTGTACTCTGGCTCTGAAAACCTGAATGAAGGAAGCAAAAGATATTTCTCTGAGAATCACAGAGAAGCTAATTAAATAAAAGGGCTTATTCATTTGTTGCCAAAAAGGCTTTGAAGTATAGGTGGGTGTGAGAAATGAGATTGCCTTTTTTTTTTTTTTCCAGGAGCAACATGTAAACAAGAGAACTGAATCTATTGTAATTAGAAATATCTGATCAGATATTAGCTTGTTTAATATAATTACTTACAAGCTCTCCCGTGCTTCGCTACTGTTTTTAGCTAAACTTTTGTTTTTATTGCATCAGTGTTTCTGGTCATTTGTGTCCTCTCTGCTGTTAAATCGAGGAAATATATCTGGAGACGTAAACTTAAGTGCTAGAAAAGGGGCTATTACTGCTCCATATTTAAACAGTCCTCGCTGAAAAAAAAAAAAAAAAGAAAAAAAGAAAGAAAAAGAAAGAAAAAGAAACACCCCGAATCCACTAACTTCATTACCTGCAAAGATAAAGTACATTGAAACAGAAATTCTTTGAGTTCACAATCATTACACTTGGATGTTTATACAACACAGTGGGATAAAAGAAAGGAACAATCAATGGTCAATTTACTTTATTTCCTTTCCTAGAATTATAATTTGCATGACTGTTACATGTTTCCAAGGTTATCTGAGCAGAACACATACAGCCTATCTGACACACAGTCTATAAAGCAGGCTAAATGAGAAAAGCAGATATTCCCTGTGAGAGGCATCAACCTGCACTCTTTAAGCAGTAATGAGAATCACTGAAGTCAAATCTCATGTTCTTATTTTCATGAGCTTTCGGCAATATCCAATTGGTGCATTTGGGGGAGCTATAGGACAGATGCAATCAGATATGGCTTTATACATCAATAATTTCAAACTGTATTTTCTCATAACCTTTCCTTCTTTGTTCAAAAGGGGACTTCCATTTTAAATTGTAATCTATGACTTTTGAAACGGATGTTAAAGTGTCTCGCCGACAAATTCTTCTGGTTGATTTTCTTCTCTCTTCTTTCTTCTTCTTCTTGCTGTTTTGAAAAGCCATCATGGTAGCATTATGTGAAGGTGAAAGGTACTAGACTGTAAGGCGACAATTAAGCTCCCATTTTTTTGTGGGATTGCTATGGGGATTATGTATTTAGGAGATGCTAATCGAAGTTGCACACTGATGTTAAAATTCAGCATATATTAGCTACTTATAATCAGAGATTAAACCATTTCCATAACACACTGCTAACATCTCAGTCTGAATACTTTCTACTTCCAAATCTCACTCTACATTAAGCTTGATTACTTGTGGCTTCATAATGCATTTGCTAATATCATCTTAATCCTTCAGTGGCATTATACAATATAACAATGAATAACGACCCAGATACAGAAGCTGCTATATCACAAGATCCAAGGAAGATTTAGTGCAAGGAAGCAAAATTATCTGACGTTGTCATGCTTAAACAATAATTGCTAAGCAAATCCTGGCCCACGATTGGATAAAAACTGCTAAAGCTCAGGATGATCTTTTACCTTCTTATCTACGGCTTGCACTTCTGTTAAAAGCAGGTGCTTCCTGCACCCTGAATAGCTGCAATAATGTGGATTTTTATGCTTGTGCACCCTAACCTGAAACAAAGCAGGCTCTTCTCAGTCGCTTTTTAAAAGATGAAAATTCTCTAGCAACAACACACAAGTAAACAACAATTTTGTGATACAAACTTTGCATTTTGAAGATGAAAACTCTCTTTTGTTTAAAAAATATATTGAATTTCTGATTGAAACTAAAGTGAAGTGCCTTTGTGATTAAAAGTGAAGGCAGAATTTCACTGTCCTGCACCAGCTGCTCAGAGAGGGAAACAAAGGCCACAGAAATGGAACAAAACCAAATTATATTCATGAACCACAGAGCACTTTTTCAACTTACTGCCTGTCCTCAACCATTGTGTAGAATTACACATTTGCTGCACTTTTGTAGAAATGGCCGTATTTCATTTCATTTAACTAATTCCTGTCTCTCACTGTATTGAAAAATATTTCTTAGACAGTGAATGGATTTATATGGATATAAGTGTTCACTGCTCTATTTTCATTCCTATGAGATATGTGCAAGGTGCTGAATGCAGGGAGAGGATTTTGGAATTGAGGGATCCAAGTCTCTTTCCTGATTCTCAGGTAGAAAATCAAGATTCAGGTCATGGCAGATGTTCCCAAGGGACATAAGAGCTAGGTCTATACTGTCTTTTATAGGACATCCATAGCTGTTTTCAGGTTCTAATTAATTCCCTGCACGGGCAGCAAGACAGCAGTGCAATGCAGAGCTGTAGCTGATACTCTGGGAATGAAGCAGAGCCCCACCAGCCTCAGCAAGCCCAGGCAGGCCACCCAGGAGTTTAATATGCCCCCAAAATAATCTGGAAAAACAAATCTTCAGCTATGGCTAACTATTAACAATGTCCTCAAAGCGGCAGTGTAGACAGACCTTAGGTGAACACAGAGCTGTGGTGTCAGTAGCTACTGTACTCTCCCACCAGGTGCAAGGTTCATGAAACCTAAAACACTCTCTCCTGCAAAAGAATAAAGTACAGACATTGCGTATAAGACAATGAGCACAAGAGATACATTCCAAACACAAGAAGAACCCTAGTTGCAGCCCAGCCTCTCATGAAGGAGGCTTAAAAGAAACCTACAATCTTAGTCAGTCTGTGCCTTAATTTACCCGCTCTTACAATGGTAAAAAAGGACATGGATGATGACCGTTCCACTAAGCGCTTCTTTTCTTTGGTGGTACTTTCATGGAAGAGTAGCAGGGACAGTGGAGGGCGTATGGGAATTCTAGCTGTTTCACCTTGTTATTAATTCTGATTGATGAAGCTGTTCTAGGTTTTGTCTTAGGATGTTGAGCAGTTGTGTCTCCGGATGCCAAAGTGACAGTGCATAGGGTCAGGAGTTAGCCCAATCTCCTTTTTTTCTACCAGAGGACTGTGAGTTCTTATGATTGGTTGTAACTTTTATTTTTCTCTCCTTGTTGGCAGAGGACTTTTTTTCTCTCTTTTGCTTCCTTTTCCCCCTTCTCCCAGATGATTTTTCCATTGTTATTGTATTTGATTTTTCTTTCTATATAAAATGAGCTTGTGTAAAGAGTACATTGTATGAACTTGATAGTAGTTCTAGGTGGGTAATAGCATTTTAATGTCTTGTTTTTACTGGTTATTGAGTTTGGTATCCCAAGCCAGTATAGTGGGAAGGGTCAAGGTTTTGTAGACAGACTGCCACTCTTCTGGATTCTTATCATGTGCAGCTCTGCTGATGATGTATTTATTCACAGTTCTTCAAGAAGCAACGGTTTACTTGGACACTGGAAAACTTAAGAGTTCCCAGTTAGATCCTTCCAATGAGAAATTAGCAACCCGACTTTGATTCAGCTGAAGCCTGGGCCAGTAAATACATAAATAAGTGAATAAAGAAATAATATAGTAGCAGGTGCAAGACAGGTCTCTGAAGTATGAAGCGGTTTCATCTCACAGGAGTAGCAGATCTGTCAGGGCTCGTGCTGTACACGTCTGACAACTGAGACATTCCCGTGCGATGCAGTGGCCACAATCCAGGCGCAGCTGATAGCCAGCCAGCCAGTTGCATCTGGCACACACGGTCCCAACAGCAGAGCTGAGCGAGGTGGTGGTGCGGTGCTGTTAGTGGGAACTCTCTGAATTTGACCTCTTTCCAGCTGTAGCCTGCTGCCTTGCCTTTGTCCCGCAGCCTGCTTCCCATCACTACCTTCCCCTCTTGAGCTGTGTGTCCAAGATGTGAAGACTTAAAGGCTGGGAGAAGAAATACTGAGAGGCCTGGGAATGGGGCACGAGGGCAATATGGCTTTGCTACTGTTGAATTTGTAGGGATTTTAGTGGGAGGAACAAGAAGCACCTTTAGTCCTGTCTCTCTCTATAGGCCAGTTTTTTAAGATTTGATCATATTCTAGAAACATACATCCTCAAGTCTGTTAGGCAGCATGTATTATATTAGATGCACATTCATAGCATCCATTTCGTATTTTCATTACTGAATACTTAAGGTACTACATAGATGAGTGAAAAAGAGTCCTTTAGAATCCATTTTTATGAAAAGTATATACTGAACTGTTTTTATTCAGTGTTTTAGTGGTTAGGTACAGCATGGTAATGGTAAACATTTCCTGGGATGCATAGACCACCTACATTAGAAGCTAAATTATATTCATAATAGATTCCCTTATTCCCTGCATTGCACATAAGGAAGCCTAGACTGTCTGATCAGTGAAATTTGCTTTAAAGTTAACTATTTTATACGCTCAGTTGTGGGGATGGCTGAAGGAAATTATACTGTATGCAGGCACTGATTAATACTTGGAAAACAGAGGTTTCTTCCTGTGGACGAATCTATTTGTTGACATAGAGAAGAAAGTGACTGGGCTTCTATAACAGTGTAGAAATGAAACTGCTGGTGAATCAAGATCTCTCTCATAAAAGTAGTAAAACACAATAAAAGATAATAAAAACGACAATATGGTGAGAGTACAAAATTGAGGAGTAAAAATAGATCCTAAAGTCTGGATGCAAAATTAGAAGAAATAAAGCTTTTTTGAAGAAGAAGAAGAAAGAGGATGTGGTCAAAATGCATACATTATATTAAAAATTCCTGAATTCTGAGTTCTTAATAATGAGGTCTTGATATTTTCTGAAAAAAAAAAAAAAGAAAGAAAAAAAGAAAATCTTTAGCACCTTTTCCAGATATCTCCACTTATAAAAAGGTGAGATTCATTTTCTTGTGACTCTGATGCCCAGGCCTCATAAAATCTAAAAGAGCCCCCCTATTTATAATTTTCCTTGTCTCTGCTCTTCCAAAGAAGGACATCTTTTCACAGAACTCGAAGAACTACACGGCTTTTATGTTACTACACGGCTTTTATGTTATACTGTGTGCAACTTTTACGTAAGACATAATGTGCTCACGGATATATCTAAGATGCAGCTTGAGGATGCTCAAGAAAGCAGCTAATGTAACTAATAGCAAAGTTTCCTCTTCAAAATTCCTTAATTTTGGAATTCCTAAATTCCTTAAAATCCTGATATTCAGCATGGATACAACTAAACCAATATTTTTATAGTGCCTTCACCTCTTTCAACTTCACTAATGACTAGTCTTGAGCTATACCCAGTCTATCCTATATCGCCCTCGTATTCCTCAGGCAATTGGCTGTTCTTACATGGCACTCTGTAAATGGACAGCCTCCTCCTTTCGCATTGTAGTTGATTTCCATAGATCCTAATCATCAGAAACATTGGGAGAACATATTAAAGCCCAATGCAAGCTTGTTTAAATAATTGACATACTTTAAATTAAAATAGGACTAAGACTGTCCTTAGCTGTACTCATTTTTCCATCAAGAAAGAAAACTGAACAAAATATCCAAATTCAGCTTGTAAATCAGACAATATGAATGCTTATTTAAATTATGTACAATAGAGCTAATATAAATGTCTCTTTTCAAATTTATATCAACAATATGCCAGCAATGTGCTTTTATAACCTCATTTATGGGGGCACATTTATACTCACCTACATGGTAGAAACAAAGATAGTTTTATTTTCATATAAAGTTTCACGTCATTAGCAATTAATTTCTATTTAAAATTTGTTCTAATAATTAATCATCTACAACACTGTATCAAGCAGTCTTTCTAGGTTACATAAAGGCTTTCATTGCATTTTGCTAACACATGTTTTGTGCATGTATCTTCTGATTTTCTACAGCACAAAGCTGGTTTAGCAACCTGGACTGTCATTTCAATAGAAGAACTATTATGAGCATCAGAACCATTCTGTTCAGGATTTCTGCTTCCCCATCTCTTTCTCCAGAAATTGCTGGGTTGTTCTAAAATGGAGTAAATCACCTGGTATTCTGCATCCTTATCTATTTTAGAGTAAGTTAATTGTAATTTAGCTTAGACTGCTTCTATCTTCTGGTAGGGAATATTTAGCTTTGTATCACTCATTTATTTTGCCTTGGCTTAATGCTTAAATCTGATCTGGTTTCAGAATAGCTTTTAACAAACATCTGACTTACTTAGACAATTTTGATTCAGTTGGATGGTGAAGGTCTTCTAGACTTTGCATCCAAATGGACAGAGGAATTTTTTTTTCTCTGTACTAGTGCCCATTTCACTAGTGTGATTTCAAACCTGAAATTCTGAGAAAGAGTATACATACTATTTCTTTAGCTTTAGCATCATCTTTATAATGATGACTCCTACTATCAAACAATCTGCATTTTAACTTTCTCTGGATTAAGATTAATATCACGGTCAACTATTGATTTTCTCTGCTGTGTATATAATGCGCTGAACCAATCCTTCCCAATCTCTGATTTTAGTATCATGCCTACTGATAATGAAACCTTCAGTACTGGGCACACTAAAAGAATCCCTTATTTTTTTATGTCAATATTACTATTTCAGCTAGAGAAAGTATAGCATCTTTTTTTCAGCAAGGATTTTGCAGTCTATAAGGAGGAATATTTAGCTCATCTAGTCTCAAATTTCCACCCAGTTGCTGTGGTAGTAAGTATGCTAAATTGTGTTTGAGTAAAGCTTTTCTCAAAAAAGGGCAGCTGGTCTTGATCTGTGAAGATGAGCAGATGGAGAACCTACTGCTTCTCCCAGTAGTTTGTTTCATTGGTTACTTATTCTTGCTGTTTAAAATCTGTGCCTGATTTCTAATTTCAGTTTCCAATTATTGATTCCTGATTACTAAGACCCTTTCTCTCCTGAATTAAAAAAACACAGTATCAACTGCTATTTTCTTCCCAGGAATGTACTTATGTAGCTAATCACATCCTCTCCCAGTATTCTTTCTAATAAGAATCCTTTATGCATCTATTCTGTCAAGCCAGAAACTCAACACTCTCCCCACTGCCAACAAAATATGCTCCTCAACATTCTCTTTTGAGCCAAACAGTTCAAACTACCAAGCTTTATTCAGATGCCAACAGTTTCCCCATAGACTTTCATATTGCCATATCTATAACAAAATTCTCCACCATACCAAAATGTGAAAATTTGAGAAGATCTAAAATAAGTTGAATATTGGTATCAAATTTTAAGGGATATTGTATTGTCTGAACTAGGAGGAAAGTCAATAAGACTTTGACAGATTATGAGGCCTTACTAACTTGCTTTCCTTTTCTACAGGAATATATGTATGTATGCAGGTTTATAAAAAGATGAAGACTGATTTCTTATTCCATTTAGTTCTGAAAATAATGTATGTGTTAAGTATTGGAAATATTGCTCTGTTAAGTGTGATCATTTAGTCACTGATATAGCAAATGCAGAGACAAAGCTCAGGGAGTTGGGCCTTATATGTCTTTAGAATGTACTAAAAAGAACATTCTTTTTTTCAGAGCAAAGAGATTAAAATTCAATAAATCTAAAGATTGAATCCTTTGATGGACTGGATCATGAAGAAATGAAGATTCCTTTTTTTGAAGAGTATGGAAGAGCTGAGAACCAGATAGAATAAATAACAAGTGGCAAAGAAAGTTCACATATTTGCTTCTGCTCATACCATACTTAACATGGAATGAGCTCTTGGAACAAAGAATATATGAACTTAAAAAATCAGTGATTGCCAGGGGATTGTACTATTGCTGGCATATTCTGTGCAGTGTGCAAATGATTCAGAATAGTTGAACTTTGCAACTATATATCACTAGAGAAATTTAGGAAGAATTGTATGGGTGAAGGAAGATGTGGGCTCATTTTTAGATCAGTCACTGAACTTTTGGGCAGGCCTGAATGTCTTCGTATCCCATCTATAAGATGGAAACTGTGTCTCTCAGTCATGCTGGTTGCAAAGGCAAAATCTATGAAAGTGCTCATTTAAGCAGTTCAGATACAATGGTGGTGAGGACTAGATAGATTTGGTGATAAAGACTATGTTAAATGCATCTTTGAATATTATACAGAAAGCCAAATGAGATAAGAGTGGCAGTGTAGACAGAATATTTTTAAAATTGTAATGTTTTCCTAAAAGTTCATGGATGTTCCAGTCCGAAGTACTTGTTCAGGCTAGTTGTGTGAGACATATCCAGATGGAAGTAAAATGTTAAATGTTTCAGACAGAAGGCTTGAAGGCTTCTGACCAAAACATTGTATTCCTTTACTTCCAGCTGTGCGTGTCTAATAACATATTTCATGATGTTTAAATACCACCTGCATCACTCTCTTCCTTGATATTGGGTACAAGAAAAATAACTTAATTTGTTGATGAGCGGTGTGTTACAGGCTGGCAGTAATGGCAGCGGTGATTTTGCTGGCTCTGTGCTCCTACCCCTGCTGCACCCTCCACCCCTCTGAACTCGAATGCATATTGCACATAGCACATCACTGTCTGCCTTCGCTGGTTCAGGATTTCATTTCACTACATCATAAGTTACTAACACAACCTTGTCATTGCAATTTGTCACACTTTTTTGTGTGCTCTATATCTGACTGAGTTCTCATCTCCCCAGCCCATAGGCTACTAGTCTGGAACAAATCTCTGAAACATAATGGAAAAAGATAAAAAAAAAAAAAAAAAAAAAAAAAAAAAAAAAGCAAAAAAAAAAAAAAAAGAACAGCCCTCTCCTCCCAGCTGCAGCAGGCACACACTCGTGGACAACAGTCATTTCCACCGGCTGTGCATGTTGCACAACATCAGCTGAAACGGGCAGGCAGGGTTGCCTTGTGGTGCTGCCTGGCTGGATGCAGGGGCTGCTGTTTGCAGGACCCCATAGGCAGGCAAGGAGGCACCTTCTGAAGAACAGCTGGTCTCATCTGGGCTTCAAAATCCTTTTGTTCCCTTTATCTGCTTGCTTTTCCTCTGGAGTAAATATGTAAATTTTTGTGGAGGAAATTCTTAGGGATCAACTGTGCTTCTTTTCAAGCTGGGCAGAATTTGGGAAAGGAGAAGGCACATACCTCCAGGCTTTGAAGAAACTGCCATCATCAATAAATAAGTGTTCCTGGGAGCAAAGCTTCCTGGTCCTACCACTGGCCCAACTATGTACCTCAAGTGTGTTTTTCAGAGTTTTTGATGCAGCTTGAAATTATGTTTTGAATAAAATGGCTTAAGTTTGCTGCTCTGATCTCAAGCAAATCAGTTTGGCCCACACCTCAGTTCCTTTGTGTAATGGAAAGCTTTTCCCTTGTTTCTGTGGGAATAAGATCCACTGGTGACCCTCCGATAGAAATGTATTTTAAAGAATTGCTCTGGGCATGCAGTGAACCCTTCAGCAACCACTGTATTTTGTGACATAAGATCATGCATTTTCCCTAGTCAACCTGACAGAAATAGAGACTGTAACAAAATCAACTCCATAGTAATGACAAAAATTAAGATTTTCAAATTTTAATTAATTCTTATTGTGCACCCTATGCCCTTCATGCCCTTCAACCAATATCAATAAGAAAAGCAAGACTAAAAAAAAATTACACATACATGCAATCTGACTCAGATAATGCTGCTAGAAGAACCTTCAAATGGCTTTACACACATTAAATGTTTCATTAATAAGTTTTTTTAATGTCTAATGTATGTTCCTGCCACTGCCAATCTATCAATATTACACAATATGTTTTTCTTTCTTTATGCTAAAGGGAAGCTATAGGAGAAAATCAGTAGTCCTGTTACACATACTTCCCCCTACTGCTCTGCTTGTCTCTACTTGTGCCTACATTTTTTATTCTTTTTCTTTTATTTTAAGCTCCTTCAGGCTTGTTGACAGGATTGGGCTTCATATCAATATGTGACACACTATTTTGTCAAATCCCAGCTAGTCATATTCAGGTAATTAATTTACTTGCTTTACATCTGACCCACTTTTCTTTGTTAATTGGCAGGTCAGGCAACTGTAATTTATTTTTTCTATCAACTGATAAGCATTTCTAAATAGACATTTTCTAACCAAAAGGAAAAATTGTGTACAGTTGATAAGTGGTATTGATAAGCTTTTTTTCTAAGCTATGGAAGAACTTTTAGAACATGTTCACAAATATAATGTATGTAATAAAAGAGGTATCAGCTCTCCTGCTTGCGAATAAATCAAAGGCAAGCAGAAGCTATGTATCTCAGCAAGATACATCTCACTGCCTGAAATACTTTGGGTGTTTTGCACTTACATTTTCAATGTAAAGTAACCTGTTTCTTAACAGGTTAAATACTAGTGCTCCTTGCATACTGTATGTAAACACTTGATAGCATTTATCAATCTAAGGTTATGTCCATGCTGAGGCATGTACTGCCTTTCCCAAGTTGGGTAAGAGTAAATCACCAAAACTAGAACCAGCATGCCCATATTACTGTGGTGCTTGACCCAAGCAATGTAGTCCCTGTTGAATATTATCGTGGTATCACACTGTGAAAATGTAGCTCTAAATTAATTCCTCACCACATCCCATGCTATAAAATACAGGTCCACCTGGTGCAGTACTCTAATGATACCCTGCTTGCACAGTAAAGGTGCACCCTAAAATTCTCCCTTAATTCAAAATAATATAGGAAGTGCTTTTTCATGAATTTTGGTTTCCAAGACACATTGTGTATCTTCGTGAGGATGGACCTCAATTACATAATTCACATTTACATTGCTAGTATGCAGAGTTCAAACATGTTTTCATGGAAGAAATACAGGCCCAGTAGAGAGAAGACCTTGAAAAATTAAGCTCTGAACATAGATGCTCATGATTCAAGGAAAGATGCTAGTTTATTTCTATATGATTTACAATAACCATTCAATTTTAAAGTTATTTTTAAATATAATACTGGTTTCTACTTCACAGAGTGATGTGTAGAAAGGTGAATTTAAAGTAATAAATTTGGAAATATAACTCTACTTTTTGAGGAGATACGTCCATGTAAAACAAATTTCCTTTTATATGATTTTTTTTCATGACCCATAAGTCATCATATTATTGTTATTTATTTTTCACTGATTTTCAGAAGGTGTGATTTCTGATTTGTAAGAAGTACAGAAACTGAAATAACTTTGCGAATCCATGTAGTAACAATACTAAAATACTGCATGCATTTTGTGTGTTTTATTCAGAGAGTAACTACTAACCAAACCTCATTCTGGATTTTTTTTTTTAGTGAAATTGAAATAAAAGGAAATATTTGTTGTATGACAAAACTAAATTAAACTTTTTTTTTTCATTTTTTTCACAGACCCATACAAGAGCCATTAAAAACAAAAGTGCCACATAATGGCATAAGGTCTCCTTCCTAGCTTTATTACTGGTTAAAATTGCCTGAGATAGATTCAGTATTCAAGGAATTTCCTGTGACATGTACATGACTGCAGAAATAATTTTCAACATTAGATTTGGTGAACTGCTGAACTTTGTTAATATTTTTTGCAGTGTTCAATTCATTTTAATAAATTTTACAGCACTAGCAGTGGAATGAAATCCAAAGTCTGAAGATTGAAAGCCTGAACAGGTCAAAGAAAAAAGTTGGCTTGCAATCTTGAGCCTGTTAAAACACTAACTAGAAAATTAGGCAGGAAAAACAGTTACAAAAATATTGAGAGTATCTTTGATCAGCTGGTTGAAGAGAAGTAATATGACAAACAGGAAATTGCAAAGAATAACTATTTTGACTGTAGTGGAAATAGCGACTTAGGTAGCTGTAGTTCAAACTAGATACAGAATATTTTCCTGGAATTTAAAGGAAAGGTATCCAGATGTCTAAACATTCTGCTCAATGTGGCTTTTATTTCAAGTTTGGCAAGCCTTCAGAAAACTGGTAGACAAGTTTAGCTTTAAGACTTTTTCCAGTGTATTTACATAATTTCATACATATTTTATGCTTCTGCATTACATCTTTTAGCAGTGGTCATATTTAATTTTTGGATTCCTCTAAAATGTCACATATATTTGTATGAATTATTTCATTGTCGACGTCAAAACGTTTTGCATATTAAACAAACCTTTAAGCCTGTGAATGCCTATAGTAAACACAAGAGAAGATAAACTATGGAGAAAGACATCATGGAGAAGTCAGTGAAGTGTCTCCACGTAATTATAACATACTGTTCTGAAATGCAGAAAAATGAACTGTGGTGGAAGAAAATTGTTGTTTCTCTTCTGTGCATGACCACATGTTTGATATGATGTATTTTAAAAGTAAAATCTCATGTAAACATTCTTTGCAGAGCCAATAAGAAATAGCTACAAAGCATATTTTGTGTAGAGTCTGGGGCAGAGAAAACTGCAACAAATAGACACTAGGATCAGATAAAAAAGTAAATAATTGCGAAATGTAACAGGTAGGGTCATCTGCATCTTCCTGAAGGCTATGCCTTTTAGCAGATATTCATAGAATCATAGAATGCTTAAGGCTGGAAGGGACCTCTAGAGATCACCTAGTCCAACCCCCCGCACACGCAGGGACACCCAGAGCACGTGGCACAGGACTGCGTCCAAGCGAGTTTTGAAGATCTCCAGAGGAGACTCCACAACCTCTCTGGGCAGCCTGTTCCAGTGCTCTGTCACCCTCACTGTTAAGAAATTTTTCCTTAAGTTCCTGTGAAACTTTTGGTATTTCAGTTTCTGGCCATTACCTCTAGTTCTGTTGGTGGCCACCAGTGAAGAGGCCAGCACCATCCTCCTCAGTGCCTCCCAAAAAACAAAAAACACCATACACTACCTGATAGCTAATTCTGCTGAACACCCATGGGTGTCTTCTATTCACGCTGCTGTACACAGACTGATCTCCAGCATCTCCCAGTTTGTGCCTCACACTAGGGCACCTGGCAGAGCCTGCTGCTGGATCCTCCACCTCAGGATATAAATATTTATCTTCCCTGTTTTGTTAGTTTGTTACAGTAATTTTGTGCCTTTGCTTTTGTTTTCCTTTTTTGTTTCAGCAATACTTGTATGGTTGAATCCAAAAGCTGTCATTTTAAAAACTCGAGGTTTTTAGAATCAAAATCGATGTCCCATTCTGGCCACAAACGCAAATACTTCTGGCTTTGGGGGGAATGTTTATCCATATTTTGCACACTGTGTTTTTAATTAAATGAAGACTGTAGACAGAATTGTTTATACACTGTGTGTATATGCAATTAAGGGCAAAAAAAAAGTCTCCTTTCTACTATAATCAGCTGGGAGATAGCAAAATTATTATTCTGGATCCTGTTCAGAATTACAAATAACTCAGATGAGTAAAACAGCAGATACTAATGAAAACAAACTCTCTGTTCTTTGTTCCTGAGAAAAGGAAAAGAAAAAACAAAACACAGAAATGTGTACACAGAAATCGTGATCATTTTAAAACAACACTTCATTATAGAACTACAATACACATGCAGTACCTTCCATTTGATTATTTCAGTGTAGTTTATCAGCATTAATTAACCTTATTTCACTAAGATCTGCATTGTTTGCTCTGCTCATATACGGACTCTGAGTGGATGGAGGCCACCTGACCAGATTTCTCTGTTTCATTTCCCAGGACTTGGTTTTGGGTGATCAGCATTCTGGAAGCAAGGCTCAAATTCCCTCAACGTATTCCAAAACCTGCGAGGTATCAAAATTCACTCACTGTGATTCAGGGCACATTTCTGTGATTAGATGCAGAAAACAACTCCATTGACACCCCATTGCGGCCAAACAATACAAACTAGCTCTGCTCTGGAAGGCATGTTGTGATAGTATGGCACTGACAGAAGGGCATGTTAGTTCAGGTTTAATGCAAATACAACTACATGGCTTCCGGACCACAGCTGACTCAAATCCAGAAAGATTTGATGGTGTACAGGTAGGGCATGTGTAGGCCTGTCCATAAAGGACTGACAGCAATATAGCACCCAGATCTTTCCTGCACCCTTCCTTGTCTCTTAACAATCACTACATCATCTTTTTTTTCCTTAAATAGAGATGCTTAGGAAATTCGAATAAAATATGATGTTCTATGAGAAGGAATAGGAAAACGCTGTAGTGTGGAAACGAAATGGGAGTAGTTCGGATGTGCTTGTTTGTATGACAGCATATATGCCTCAATTAAAATGGTAGAGCAATTTTTTGTTGCTACTCATACATTACAGTCCTCATTACTATTTAATGACGTGGGAAGTAGTACATTTCTCTGCTCTGGGAAAAGACTGGTGTACCTAGACCTAGATGTTTGTATACTCAGTACCTTTTACAGAAAGGATTTAATTCTATCAGTTATATATTTTTTATGCTTAGAAAGAATTTCTTGATATCAATCCTAAAATGAAAACATTGGAGAAAATTAAGCAAAGGGTGTCTCTGTCCTTCCTCAATGGAAGTAGGGAACAGTTACAGCTGTTAGAGGAAATAGACAAAAAGTGAGTTTTTAGGCCCAGTGCACTGCAGGAAGAACCGTATCAACAGCAGGATTAGGTCAGCTGGCTGAGTTATGAAGGACTATCTCAAACTAAAGGGCTAAGTAAAACCATGGTCAGAAACCATGTTCTGCAAAACGAAAGAAAATACAGTACATCATAAACTGGAGTAGAGATCCAAAACAAAAGGGTAATCATCGGCTCTCAGTGCTTCCTGGAAAGGCATATGGATTCCCCAATTATTCCTTATTTTGTTGTTATCTGAATGTTCTTTGTGTGTACGTTGTAGGATAGCTAGAGCATCCTCATGGCTATGCCCATTTTTCAGAAGCCATTTCAGAAAGCAGCAAGATCAGCTCATTAGGAGCATTCTCTGTATTTAAAGTAGGCATGCTATCAGCAAGTGCACGTCTATAGACCTGAAACAAATAAATCCACAATTCTCAAGAGCATACAGTCCCCTCTTTTTGAATGAGATTTTGGACTTGGAGCTGTGATTGATGTTCATGAAACATCATGAAGATGATAAGAAGTATATTAAAAGTGGGAAATTAACTCAATAAATAATAATTATTACTACTATCATTAGACTTATGACTTGGTCTGAATGGTTAATTTTTCATCTAATTCAAAAACTAAACTATTATATTTGTATTTTACTTAGTAATGAGAACATGATGAATCATCATGCAAGCAGACCATGGAAGTTTATCCGAGAAACAGCAAGGACAGTTACTCAGCTCTAACAACCACAATCTTATTGATTTTTTTAGAGGCTTCATAAAACTTAGGAATGTATGAAAAGACAAGTAATCTCATTTCCTGCTAGTTTCATCACGATCTGAGGATATAGCATACCATACAGGAGTTTCTTCGTAAGTGATGCAATTTCTTTTCTGTAGTATATGCAGCTGAATGGGCTAAAAAAAGAAATACTTTTACACAGACACAAACACTCATGTCTTCCGTATTGAGTACATAAGGTATATCCCTTGCAGATACAAGATGTCAGGCACCAATTCAACATGCCTTTTTCCCAACAGGAATTATCTACCATGCACACATTGAACTTCATGCCTGCAGGAGGAGACCAAGGACAGAATCCTGTGTCTATCTGAAAGGAGAGGAACGAGGCCCAGGTTCTCTTGCTAAGATGATAGAAACACACCAAACACAGGTAGACTCGAATGTCTACTTTTGGTCCCCCAAAAAAGTATTTGCAATGTAACTGCACCTTGGGAGGACATGAGTGTACTCAGGCAGGAAGACAGAAAATACTCCACCTGCAGTGGACATATATCCTTACTGATATCCCTCATAATGGGGATGTAACCTACAAGGTTATATGGTGGAATTTAGCTCTGGCTATAGGTGTTAAGCAGTCTGCCTGGATGTTGTTTCTACCACTTGTAAACAGAGGGAAAAATACTTGTTGGTATTTGCCACTACAAAATGCTTCTGAGAGTCTGACATGAAAAGTATCATAAATTTGTTACCATTTTTTTTTATTCTTAACTAGAGCAAGCTTTTAAAATTGACAGTTGCACATGAGGCAATTTCTTGGCTTTGCTGTTTTTTGTTCGTATTTTCTTTTTACATGTATGTGTTATTTTTTCCCCCTTGACAAAAAAAAAAAAAAAAAAAAAGGAAGATTGATTGTGTTTAAGCATTTGTAACTCTTTTCAATGCAAGCAAAAATCTGGGAATAAGATTCACAAGTATCTGATGGCTTTGTTCAAGCACAGTCATTCTGATGCGTTAACCAGAGTTAACCTTTACAGTTAACCTTAACTGCAAAATCCTTGACTATTCTAGGAAAGCCAGTGACAGAACAGTGTGCCTGAGCTGCAGCAGCAGAAGAGACCATCTGTGCACCATTTGGAGAAGCCCCTCTGGAGGATGCTGGATAGCTGGATAGAACCAAGGGTGCAGAATTAAGAAGGTCTCAAGTTCATATTTCAAGACAAGTGAAAGGAATTAAAACTAGTATTTGGATTGAGACTGTAGGCCTTTTCTGCCATAATGATTTGTTAAAAATAGGTATCTCCATTCTAAATTATACTAATTTTATTGTTATAGATGGCTATGCAAGATCCACAAACAACTGATGGAGAGAAATTAGTTATCCTGTAGACTATGTTCTTATAATTTATTTTCCTATGTCCATATATTCAGAACAATATAAGATCAATGAATAAGCACTTTGTTGTAAGTTACTGTATCGCTGTACAGATTGTACTAAATTGATGCATACCTAGTAAAGCAAAATCTACAGTCTGGGTTAAAAAAAAAAAAAAAGCAAATCATATATCACGGAATCACAGAATGCTTAAGGTTGGAAGTGACTTCTAGAGATCACCTAGTCCAACCCCTCTGCTCCAGCAGGGTCACCTAGAGCACGTGACACAGGGTGGCATCCAGGTGGATTTGAAGATCTCCAGAGAAGGAGACTCCACAGCCTCTCTGGGCAGCCTGTTCCAGGGCTCTGTCACCCTCACAGGAAAGAAGCTCTTCATCACATGGAGATTAAACTTCCTCTGTTTCAACTTACACCCGTTACCCCTCGTCCTGTCACCAGCCATCACAGAGAAGAACCGTCCTCCCTATAATCATGCCTCAGGTACTTGAACATGTTGATCAAATCTCTTCTCAGCCTTCTTTTCTTCAGACTGAACAGGCTCAGCTCACTTACTTAGTCTTTCCTCCTATGACAAATGCTCCAGTCCCTTAATCATCTTTGTGGCGCTATGCTAAACCCTCCCTAGAAGCTCAATGTCCTTCTTGTACTGGGGAGCCCAGAACTGCATCCAGTACTCTAGGTGTGGCCTCACCAGATGCAGACTTGGATATCTAAGAATGTAGGGGAGCTGCTTATCATTAATGATTTAAAAATGGCTCATAAATTCTACTTTACCTTCTCTAAAGTGAGGAAGGAAATAATAGCATTTTCCTGCATCATCAAAGAGTTGCACAAATGGAATATATTTCTTAAAAAATAGCTATAGTTATTTCATCTAGGAGCTGAATCTGCAAAACAGTGACGTCAACAAAAATTGATGCTTCTCTGCACTTTGCAGGGTAAATCCCTAAAATTCTTTCCACCATCCAAATTGATAGCATTTAGAACAATTGTTTCTCATTATGGGTACTTTAACTCCCTTGCTTCTAAACTAAATCATTTTTGTTTATATACGAAGTGTCAACAGATACTGTACATACTGAACTCATAAAAGTCTTGTGTAACACACAGCTAAGTAAAGAGAAGGAAAGAACTGCAGCATATACCAAAATGCTAGTCACAACTGTTAAGTTGTGCGTTTGAGAGTCGCACTGCAGAGAAAAGCTTTCTGTTTACTCACTCCAGCAGTAGTAGCTAACATGAATGCATTAAGAAAAGATAAGTGATAGCACTTCTAAATTCTGCTAATCTTCATTTTTGCTTTTTGTCTCTGACCAGAAGCTATTTTGTCATGAAAGCTGCAAGACTTCAGCAGTTTACATTTAAAATAACTCTTTTCTTTCCTTCTAAACTCTCAGGATATTCAACAGCCACCATAACTATCTGGAGTTTTTGCTATAGAACTGTATTTTTTTAGCTTAATCTTCAAGATCAGGAAGGAATATAGGATTTGTTTTGCATAAATTCCTTGAATAGAAATCTCTTTGATTTTAATATTTTTGGAGTACTATTGATGTAAGATCAAACCTTCTTTAAATGGTTAGGAATAAAATATTGAGGTAATACAATACAGCAGTTTTGGGACAAGAACTGCATAAATCAGCTAAAGGCCCTTTAAAGCACATAACTGGCTGGCAAAAGCAGACCCATTTCAAAACTGTCATAACACCAGCTTGTTTTTCAGCTCTATAACTCAGAATGTCTGGATTTCAATAACTTTTTTTTTTTTTCCTTCAGAGTACAATGCAAATTTTGTAACAAAAACCACTATACAGTCTGTGTGCATCTGAATACATCTATTATATACAGACTAGATAACCTTTTGTCTCTTTTCTATAGGCAGTATGTGTGTACAGTCATTTAATATTTATTTCCACTAGTAATCAAAGTGCACAAAGTAGGCACAAAGCATAAAAGACACATACTTTATCTCAGGTTGTTAAAATCTATGGTCTGATCCTGCTATGAGTTTAACATAAACATTGATTCCTACCTACCTGTACAGAGCTCATTGAAGGGTTACATATTAAATTACTATTGCATTTATTGTATTAGATACCTACTCACAAACAACTGAATGTTCTTAAAAACAAACAATAAGCACTTTTAACATGGAGAGTATTGCATAACAACAACAACAAAATGCCAACATTGCAGTTACATTCTGCTTTCTGTCCCTTTGTATTTCCTCTCTCCTACCACTAGACCCAGTGCACAGTGCTTGGGATATGCTTTTTAAATTAAGCAGTGTTAAATAAACTCATGCAGATGATATAATTTGTAAAAGGGCATTTTCCTGATTACAGTTTGTTTTGTTCAAATGATGGTTGCTTTTGTATGTATCATGACAACCATCTGACCCAAGACCAAACTTTTCCAGAGGGTAGTCAGGGAGAAGCTGGAATAGGCATAAACACTACCATTATATTCTCATGAAAATAAAATGCATTGGTTAGAAATCCTCGATAATGTGATGATCCAGATAGTCTCAAACAAGTCTGGATAATGTTAATAAATATTCTTGACGCTCTGGTTGCTCAGAGCATAACTGAACAACAAGTGAAGGAACTCTATGGCCAAAGATTAATAAACGTTATATAATTAGAACCAATACATACACAACAGCAGAAGTGTCATACAGTGGTGGCAGCAGTAGGGCCAGGGAACAGAGCAGCTGGGAGGAGAAGAGAGTGAAGCCAGACAATTTAAAATTAATGCATTGACACCAGCAAAACAATTAATGAAATATATAATGGGAATGAACTAGGTCATTCTCAGGCAAAAACAAAAACTAAAAGAAGTTTGAAGAACTGAGAAGTTATTTTAATTAGTATTCTATTGAAATGTTGAAACTCACATGCTCTACTCTCCTATTGACAATGTAAATATTAAATGGCCACAAAATCTGAATGTAAAAATCTCTGCCGTGACATAATAAACATCTTCATCTTGCAAAGATGTACATACCTATGTTCTAAATGTCAAATATGTTTGTGTTACACTGGTGCAGCTTCGATTGTGGTTATTGCAATGGGAATTGTGCTGATATTACAGACAGAAGAGTTAGCTGAAGGTGATTACTTATTATATTTTGAATGAAGAGAGATCTATTCTGCAAGTTCTAATTAAGCTGGTAAAAATTGTCCCTAATACTGTGCCCAGGAATACAGTTAAGTTACACCCGAGATTAATTTTTCTCATTATAAGTTTTTAATTGTAAAAAGAAACACAATAAAGTTTATCTAAACTTTACAGTTGTTTCTTTTTGAAAGGTCAGTTTAATATTTAATTTTAAATCAGGTAAAATGTATGTGTATTGGGGGGGAGGTGACAAAGTAATATTTATACAATCAGACCTGACAGATGCTGACAGATACTGTCTAATATTCCTGCATGCAGATTGCATTGTGAGTCACAAGGCTCAAGGTCACACATCTATAACCACCCAGAAGGCTTTCTTCTCTACTGGATGCACAAATTTAACTTCCATTAAAGCTAATGTAAGATACAGATGCTTACTGGAAAGAGAATAGACCAATCTTCCAAAAGGCTGCATAATCAGTAGTGATGTGATTCATAGCTATCCTTCATAACCTTGGTAAATTATTTTGCAGTGATTAAATAAAACACTCATGCAGCAATAAACATGTTACCTTACATATCAAAAAATCTCTTGGGGATATGCTACTAGAAGCAGACAGAAAACTGAGGAAAAGATACTACCTCTAGACTTTCCCCTCCAAATATCAACACAGGTTATTCTTTGCTTATTATTCAGACTCCCTGAGAACAATGATCTGCCAGCAAAATATTTTGGCTCAAAATCTCAATACTTTGAGTAAAAAAATTAATTGTGATATCTCTTGTGAGGTCCAGCTCACATACAGACTTTTGTGGGATCCAAGTACATAAATATCAGTCCAACCTGACAATCCACCTTCCATACTGTCCCTCAGTTTCTTTCTCTTGACTTCCCAAGTATCCTGTGGTGCCAAGAGGGATTGCTGGAGAGGAGCTTGCTCCTCTATGATAAAATATGATTCCTTCCTTCCTTCCTTCCTTCCTTCCTTCCTTCCTTCCTTCCTTCCTTCCTTCCTTCCTTCCTTCCTTCCTTCCTTCCTTCCTTCCTTCCT
>NW_010577423.1:284652-325189 GCF_000705375.1 Tinamus guttatus | reverse complement strand
GCTGCCATCCAGAGGGACCTGGACAGACTGGACATCTGAGCGGTGAGAAACCTCATGCAATTCAACAAGGCCAAGTTCAAGGTCCTGCACCTGGGGAGTAATAACACCAGACACCAGTACAGGCTGGGGACTGACCTGGAGAGCAGCTCTGCGGGGAAAGACCTGGGTGTCATGGTGGATGACAAGTTGATCATGAGGCAGCAGTGTGCCCTCGTGGCCAAGAAGGCCAATGGGATCCTGGGGTGCATTAAGAAGAGTGTCTCCAGCAGGTCGAGGGAGGTGATCCTGCCCCTCTACTCAGCCCTGGTGAGGCCGCATCTGGAGTACTGTGTCCAGTTCTGGGCTCCACAGTACAAGAGGGATGTGGAGCTGCTGGAGAGAGTCCAGCGCAGGGCTACAAGGATGATCAGGGGCCTGGAACATCTGCCCTACGAGGAGAGGCTGAGGGAGCTGGGCCTGTTCAGCCTGGAGAAGAGAAGACTGGGAGGAGATCTGATCAGTGTGTATAAGTACCTCAAGGGAGGGAGTGCAGAGGATGGTGCTGGCCTCTTTTCACAGGTGGCCACCGACAGAGGAAACGGCTGGAAATTGAAGCATCAAAAGTTCCACAGGAACTTAAGGAAAAATTTCTTAACAGTGAGGGTGACAGAGCACTGGAACAGGCTGCCCAGAGAGATTGTGGAGTCTCCTTCTCTGGAGATCTTCAAAACCCACTTGGACGCAGTAGTGTGCTACATGCTCTAGGTGTCCCTGCATGTGCAGGGGGTTGGACTAGATAACCTCTAGAGGTCCCTTCCAACCTTAAGCATTCTATGATTCTATGATAAGTGAGTCCATGCTCAGATACCATATACATTGGATCTTACTGGCTGAGAATCTTACTTATCTGGACCACTCATTTAAAACACTTTTTTAAAAATGTTTCCCCTTTCTACATTTTTTCCCCTATTAAATATGAATCAAGAGCAGACATCTGCCATCTACCAGTACTATTTTTCCAAACTTATTTCCAAATTTATTTAAATCCTCTATTATTTTTTAATCGATCATTTCAATTGAGTGGAATTTTTATAGAACACAGGAATAATCGTTACTGTGCATGATAGTAGAGGTAAAATGAAGGCATGTATATTACTTGTGTATAAAGAAAAAAACATATTTTTATATCTGAATTTTGTCCAATTTTTATAAAGGATAGCACATATATATGCTGTTATATGATATATGTATATATATATGCTATATCAACTTCAAAAATGGAAAAATAAGCAGAACACTATCCTTAAAGTTTAAGAATTTAAGATCATGAACAGTTTGTTATTCCTCTCCTTTTTTTTTCTTTTTTTTTCTCAATTTCTCACTTTCATGCTTTTGCTGATCTTCCTTCCCCTTACTGTTTGTTGCCTAGAAGTTATTATTACTTTTGTTGAGTGTGTTAACAAATATTAATAAGTATCTCAATGGTAAAATGCCAGGCAGGATATATCACAGACAAAGAAGATTTACGTGCCTCATTTTAAGAAAAATATAATGGAAAAGCGTAATAAAGTTAATGAGTAGTGGTTGATTTTTCTACCAGTGTGTAGCTGAGTAATCATGCCACCCTTGGGATGGGAAAGGTATCTTGATTGTGAAATAATGCCTTCAGTCTTTGACTTTCTATTGCAATATATAATAATGGGTCCTTAGAGTACAGCACATAGTGTCTCTGTTTTCATATAGTGCCCATTTTGTGGTAATAGGGACACAGAAAGGGGCTTTGGGGGCTACCAGAGCTGGAGGGTCTCAGCATCAGGTGTTGTGGGGGAGAGGAAAGTTTTCCTCTGGCACTGGTGCTGAACAGAGTAGGGAATTGGTAAAGAGAAAATAGATGTTGGCATCTGCACAACTCTCAATGTTTAGGTGAAGGTATAGTACAGAAAGTGTCTGTCTATAAAATATGAAAGAAAACAGGGAGATTAGGACTGTGAGGACGAGGCTTTTCTTTAGCAAAAGACAAGTTCATTTTCAGGCTGAAGGATTTAATAATAGAAAATGGTGCAAAGCGGAAGAGTCTAGGGAAGGTGGCCTTATAGCACCGGTCTTGGTCTCAAAAATATATATATTTTGTCTTCATTGTATGTCCTTTCCCATGATGCTTTTCATTTCGAATTTAGTTTCATAAATATCTGTATTGATTTCTGACCATTTGGGCACATCTGGGAGATGACATATGACTTGGAATATTTCTCCCAAATGACAAAGGCCCAAAGTTCCCAGAGTCTGGAGTCACTCTACTTCTAAGAACAGTGATTCAATACTGAAATATGTTTCTAGCTTCCTGGAAAGCTACTAGACAAAAAAGAACAATTCTCTTATGGTGGGTCCTGTTCTCACCTGCTGATGGCAGGTATTTCCATCTGTTGATGGAATCTCCAACATGACTCCAGTCTTATTGTCCCTCTCTGGTGGAGAACACACACAACCTTTCATGGGCCAGAAGGGTCTTGGGATAATTAGAAGACAAGTCCTTATGATTTTTCATTTGTCAACAGTTCTTGAAAAATCAGGTGGACTTCTCAGAGCACAAAGAAACTCTGGATGATCTCCTTCTCTCATGGACTTCTGAAGACAATGCCTTCCTTTTTTTTCCAGAAAGTACTGGAAGATCTACGTGGGATACATTTTATGGTCACTATTGCTTATTTTTATACTATCCATATGGCTTCCTAATATCTTTGCTGGGTGCTGGTAAATTACAATTTCTTTTATTCATGGAGTATGCAAAATAGAAAGACTTTTGCACTTTCATAGCATTTTATTTTTCAAATATAAAGTTGCAGATCCTACTTAAAGAATTTATTTTTTCTCTCAGAGAAAGATTTAGCAAGAGAGGCAGGAAGACAATATCTTGCTGTCTTGTAAGTCAATCAAATTTAAGATCAGAACTAAACTGCTGCTGCAAGACTTGTGCCTACCTCCTTTACCCCCAGCATTTCTAATAACTTTTACTTCATGTGTCCCCTCCACTTCTTTGTTGTAAAAATAGAGGCATTGCCTATTTTACTCCATGGTCTTTACAGTAGATTCCTATTAATGAGTTTCTTCAGAAATGGTGGATGCCTCCCTTTCCAGTGGCTTTAAGCCCCTTTAAAGAAGTTTCACTTCTGGACCAGTCTGAGAAATTGAGGAATGCCTTTTTTTCAGTTGTACGAATACACCTTTAAAGAAATCTGAATTTGCACCCCTCATTACAAATAAAAGTACATTAAACATAAACTCTAACATTTAAAACAGTAAGATTGCACTTACATTGTATAATCACTACACAAAGGGCCAATAATCACTTTGTTCAAAAGAGATAATGCAGCATAATATAAGTAGTAGTTTAAGCAATTATCTGGTAGAACAGTTAATCATCACCCTCAGTTCACAGCCTTTTGTTTCTCAGGAATACACATGTCAGATTGTAATTAAATGCATTCTCACTATTCAGTGCTGTGCAGGCTGCCTGGGTGAACAGTGGAACCAAGCTGGAAAACACAATACATACAAGTTTAGACACAGCTTTTACGGCTGTGTCTGCCTGGCATGGGGTCCTTGCTGACAAATTTGTTATGTAAGGGTGAAACCACATGGCAGTAAATTATTTATGGTAAAAACAATGGCTATAGAAAATTTATTTTCACAGTCATAATTTTATACTTTCAGAGCATCTTGTTACAGCATGCATTATTTTTCTGGAACAAATATTCTTACCTTGAAGTTATAAGCGAACTGATTTCGGAAATGCAATGATTAGTTCGAAACTGGATCATGAAAAGAATTGCAGCTTTAAGGGAAATAAATCTATCAGCAGGATTTTTTTTTTCCAAAGAGCATCCCCAATTGCAGTTGCAGTTTTTAGAGTAGCTGTGATTGGCTGAGAGAAGGGCATTTATCCTGTGAAACAGTTTGCACTGTACACACTGATCTGTGAGAGGCAAGGAGGGGGAAGAAGCTGCTTTCTTGCTTTGCCATGTGACTTCCTGAACACAGCTCTATCCTGTAATGAAGACAGCTGAGACATCTGTAACACAGCGTAGTCCTCGCCATTGGATGATTGTAATTAGAGTTCTGAAAGATGGTGACAACTGATCTGCACTGCCAGACTGAAGTTCTAATCATATTGCTAGACAGCTGTGCTATCCTATAGACCTTCAAGGTTTTCCAGGCTGTATATAAAATCTCCTGTGAAAGAGGAGTCCCCAGCTTGAGCTTTTTGCCTAGTACACACCTGAGTTTCAAACTGTGTTAAATCTGATAACTATAGAAGGTCTGTGTGCAGTGAAGTTTTTGCTAGCAGTAAAAACACCAGCTTAATTTCTCAGCCATTTCAAGGGAAGGAAAGCAAAACAAAACCCCATTTCTGAAGCTTTACTTGAGATTGGTGTGTATTTTAATGACCTGTATAAATTGAATTTTCAGATTGATACTGTTGAGTCTGGTTTCCCTCATATATTTCACAGAGCATGGGTTTTAATTATCTAAGCTACATGTTAACATACTTACACATAATTTAGTAGTATCTTCTAATGAAATTAAAATATGAATGTAAATACTGACAAGAAAAAGGCCTAAACTTTTTCCAGTTACCCATATCCAATCAAAACACTTAATCCTCTGATTCTTTTCTTTCTCTTAATGGAGAATTTAGGCATCTATCTATCTATCTATCTATCTATCTATCTATCTATCTATCTATCTATCTATCTATCTATCTATCTATCTATCTATCTATCTATCTATCTATCTATCTATCTATCTATCTATCTATCTATCTATCTATCTATCTATCTATCTATCTATCTATCTATCTATCTATCTATCTATCTATCTATCTATCTATCTATCTATCTATCTATCTATCTATCTATCTATATCTAAAGCACAGTTTTCTTTGTTTAACATTGTTTTCCTCTAGTACATTTTTGCCAATATCATCCATCATAGAGATTTGTTATTCCTTTGGTTTCCAGTATTTACATATAGTTTATATATTCTTTGTTCCCTGAGCTCTTATTTTACTGCTGTAAAGAGTATATAGACCACCTGAACCAGTTAAGGTAATATTGGGGAGGAGGTAGCTGATCTTAACAGAAAAAAAGCTCATGAAGGGCAAATATAATAAGTTACCCAGAAGCCCTGTAAATAAAGAGGCATTTTATTTACTAAGTCTGGGACAGCGATCTGTTGCTATGATTGTATTGTATTTGCATTTTTCAAAATTAGTACTAGATAGGAAAGTTTGCTATGGTATTACTCAATAGGAGAGAGATTCAGCAAATATCTGATACAAAAATTAAAAATGAGGCTATATGACAATCTTTTTAAAGCAGCCCTGCAATGGTGATTGTATGTTTCTGGATAATATTTTAAGGAACCTTAATGTAACAGTCAAGGATGTTTGACATTTGGAAGGTCTTTGCTATATTCTCAATACTGTCTCCAAAAGACAGTATTGTGGCATTTGGACACTCTCAAGAGCACATGGCCTAACTACACCTCATCTTCAATGTTGGTATACCATGGATGGCCACAGCTGTGATTGCCTGGTGAATTCTCCACCACATACCTCCTACCACCTGTGGTACATTCATGATCAAGTAGATCAGCCTAGGAAGCTTGACAGACATGCAGCAAGGTATTCTGATATTTATAAGGTGCACAACCAAACCATTTTGCATCCTGTGTGGAGGTCAGAATGCAAAGACAGTAAGGACAGATATATGTTTATAAAAAGCTGTAAATATAACAGGAGCTTCACCATTCCCTGGCACAGGGTACTGTTTAGATACAGGATACTGCTTAAAGAAAGCATTACTTGGTGATAGCTCACCCACCTTCGCTTTTTTTTTTTTTTTTTAATTATGAGCTTGAGACTGAATCAAATTGAATCAAATTACTTATAATCTAACAAATACACAAATTTGATATCAGTATTTTGGGAAAAAAATCAAGTAATATGCAAATCAATAATTTACAATGGAACAGGAATGACAAGGTACTCAGCAGATAAATGTGATGAAACTACAGAGATATGGTTTTCTTATATGTTAGATATTATGTTTTAGACATTGAACTTCTGTAGTCTATTTAAATATTAACCCTTCATATATTTGCTAGTTCCCCTAGGGCCTGATCATCATGTACACTCATGTTTTTTGCTGGCTCACTGAGCCACCTATGTTTATCATTTTAGACATTGCCTCAGTTTCATAGCCTTCTCCTGCTTCCTTGGGTAAAGAAAGAGAGCAAGAGAAGGAAAGAGTAAGATTAGTAGTTTGATACGAAGTGAAGATAAAATGAATTAATTACAATGGAATCCTAAAAGAGAGACAGTTAACAAAACAAATCCATTAGGAAAGCTTAGGCTCCCATCTGCTTAGGAAAAAGTGGTCTTTAGAGGACAAAATACCAAGGATCTTGCTTTAACACTTTATGGAGCAAATGCAATGTTTTTTGCTGTATAAATCACTGACTACGTATGGGGGCCAACCATAATTATATTTTCAAACATAATTCCTGTAAAAGGGCAGCTCATTCTACTCCCTTAATAGCCAATTCAGTGTTCACTCAAGACAGTAGAGTCTTCCTATTGAATGGGAGTTATAGCAAGACTGTATAATCTTATTTTAATGTATCGCAATATAAAAAGTTAGACGTCCTGAACATGTATGTAGCTATATACATTTTTAAAAAAAAGTATGTTAGCAACATATATCTTCAAACAAACAAAGGAAAACAGAGTAAGAGGGGATACAGTCTCTCTATAAATAGCATGAGCTCTTCCTCGGATCTAAAAGGGTTAGTTGTACAGGAGTATAAACTTTTCTCTGTTGAGATACTGAGCAAGTCGCTTCCTCAAACTATTGTCAGTACCAGAAAGTGCTGAATGACTTTACCTTTTCAAAGGACTACAATCCCAGATCTGTGGACTGGGCACTTTGTTCAAAAGTGGCAATAGTTCAAGCATCACTGGAAAACCCACAGGCTAAAACCTTAGAATTATAAAAGTCATTTCAGAAGTTATTTAAGATTTTTTTGTTATTACTCTTTCTTTAATTAATTTTGTTAAAATTAGTCAATTTATTCAAAGGAACTGTTTCCCATGGTTTGCTACACTTCTACAACATTCGCACTTTCAAGACATACCAGTCTGATTTTTTGGGAAGGTTTGCTTTACAATCAATATTCCAAATACGCACAAATTTAAAAAGTCATTCTTCAAGCTGATGATACCTTAAGTAAATTCTTCCTTAGTCGTCATCTGCAGTATCTCAGATATTCCCAGAAACAAACAAAAAAATTGTTTGTACGTTTTAAACTTGTGGGGTAGCAGCCTGGTAAATCCACAGCTTTTATAACCCAGGCCTCATCAGAGAGCTCACACATATAGGCAGACTCATTAAGGAAAACCACATTTTGTAGCTGCTCCACATAGCATATAATAGAAACATAATAACCTGACAAAACATTTTACTGCTTTCCTGATCTAACATGTGTCTTATTAAAAATCTGTTGCTTTTATAAACAACTCACGGTCCATTTTCCCTTAACATATGCATGCAACTTCCCCATTAGCACTAGCAAGACTCACATGCACATGAGAGGGACTGTTGAACTGTACACTATGCTTTCTATTTATAAAACCTGAAGATCAAAAGTTAGCCTTAATGAGGCAAACAATCTATGGTTGCTTTCCTATTCTTATTAAAGATAACACTTGTATAAATTGCTCTCTTCATTTATTTTAGAGAAGCTGTTTAAAGTAAGTACCATGTTAATAATGTAGCCTTAGGTGACTGGGGCATCTGAACATTTTAAAATGTTGATTAAATTAGGAAGGGGGAAAAGGTATTTTTTAAAAGTATGAGCTCATATTCATTACAATGAAGATTATTAAGACATTAGGAACTCACTAAGCTAAAAATCATTATCTTTGTACAGCAAATTTAAGGTGTAATAAACAAGCGTTTGATCATTAAATATCTCCACTGTACTTTGTTCTCTGCATTGTTCAAATTGGAAACCTTCTGTAATGGAACCCACTGGAAAAAGAAAGAAAAAGATAATTTTTTAATTACCTTTATACATTTTACCTTGTGTTCAGTAGACAACTGAGTTGCTGCAAAAGGGAAAAATAAGCTGAAATACTGAGGAAAAAAATGTTTTATTTTTTTCTAAGAATCAGCACCAGACATGGATGACATTGATGAGGGGAGGGTGTTATTGTTATTCTTACTGTTTTGATGTCATTATCATGTTATTCCATTGTTCTGACATAATCACTTGTTTTTTCTAATTGCACCAATCTCAACAGGATGATACTTATGTCATTCATCACCATGAATAAATAACTTAGACTTTACTATGTAATTCATACATGTCAAACATAGATACAGCTAAAGATTTTTTTTTTTTTTTTGCACACAATAGCTTTAAAAGTTATATATAATTCTAGAGAAGAAAATCTTTGCATTTTAAGATGTATATAACAAATACACTTGTATGTAGACAATTACACACACATTAAAACTTTGGGAATGGTCAGGCATGGTATAAATCTATTCTTTTGGGTGGACTACATTATTCTACTTTTATAGGGATTTTAAAATATAATTTTGAAATTAAATCATAACTTTTTGTTGTTTGCTATGGATGGGCAAAATCCTCACCATGAGAGGATGAGGAAGGAATGGGACCAGTGGGCTAGCACGTGTCAAATATTTTTTTTTTCAGACAAGCTCTTTTTCACGCAGGACCTTCTTGCTATTGTTATTCAAGCTATGTATTTTGGGGTGCTGTGCTGTATATCGAACACTTTGCTTGTTGGCTTACTTAGGTGTACACAGAAGCAAATGATGCCCTGAATTAAAATCTTAGCATTGTATTCCAGAATCTCCTGCATAAAGTATAAATTCCAAATCTGAAATAGAAGGGAGCTTTTCAAAACGAGTTTCTCTGCAAATTTTCTACCTGTCTACTAGATGCATTAACCAATGAAAATAAATTATAATGCACTACATCACAGCTGTGTGTATCTTCCTGAGCATTTGCCTGTGCATACACACAGTTGTTTTATTCCCTGTCTACATACCCTCTGCATAGTTCATATACCTGAATGACTGTCTCTTTCTCCCTGTATGTATGCGTGTATCACAAAATAAGTATTCACATGCTTTAGCCCTATCATAAAATTTTATATCTCAAGAATATTATATCACAGATGGCACCTCAACTAAAAATGTTGCTATAAAAAAGTGAAAATAGCAGGAGGAGTGCAAGCTACAGTGTGTTTCAAGTACAGAAATCTTCTGGAAAGGGGCAGGGTATGCAGTTTGGGTTTACTCTGGTCTTTTTAGTAGATGTGTACTAGCCACTAATTTGATCTGTAGTCTAAGAGGCATTTTATAATTAATTTCTCAGCATTTACCACATACAAGCCATCACTTTAGAGTGCTATGTCATTAACAAAATCCCATTTTTTCATAGAGAATAGGCATACTGATCTACATTTTCCCATGCCGCCTAGCCAGAATGGACTCGAGGGATATTATCTTATTCAGAAAGAACCTTTCAAGGTTGAATAAAAGAAATGGTGCAGGGTCCCTGGGAGAGGGAAGTGATCATCATTTTCACCTTCAACTCTTCTTTGATGTGGCAGAGTCAATTTTTAATCAGCAGCCATCAGACTGGGCTTCATTTCGCCTTACAAAGTCCTATTACTCTGCCACTTTCTGGAAGGAGGTGATAAGGACAATGCTCTTCTTTTTCTCTTCATAGAGCCCCGCATATGATGAGTCCCTTTGGATAGGTTTGATAAAAAAAAAAAAAAAAAAATGAGTGAGTATGTAGGGATAAAGGTCACCTCTCTGCCAGAATTAACTCTTCAGGACAACAAACTTTTGATTCCAGTGCATTTGTTTTTCGCAATTCCTCCGTACCTAGTTTTTGTGGTCAGCAGTAACAAGACAAGGGTTAATCCCCATGAAGCTTTTGATGTAAATGCTACCTCCTATTATTGTGCCAGCCTGTCACAGTAGAAAACAAAAAAAAAAAAAGAAAGAAAGAAAAAAACAAATAAAGAATTTCCCTCCACACACACATGCACACAGCAGAGGTTCTCCAATGCAAAGAGGACATTTTGAAATAAATAGCAGAAAGGAAAATATATACAATTAAAATACACTTATTTTATCAAAGCTTCTCAAAGTTATCCTGTATCTCAAGAATGCACTGCAGATCTATACAGACAGGAGAGATAGTCCCTGCAATTATTGAAACTGAAAAAAAAAATCCACCCCTCTGGAGGTGTTTTTTATGTTAAATAAACCTAAATTATTTTTTAAACTATGCATTCATGCAGAAAAAAAGCCTCTATAATCTCTTAGTATCATTTATTGTAGTCAGCAGTCTTAATTGCCTCCCTGAAATGGATCAGAGTTCTGGGAATTACACACTAAAATGATGTTACCACTCTCCGGTCTTCACATTCCTTGATATAATCTCATTAAAAATATCAAGCCTCTAGGTGAGGGAATACATATGGATGCTAAACGCATTTTAAGCAGGAGCACCTAAACTGATGACCTAGTTATTACAGAACAAAGCAGCCGGAGATGAATTTTAATGTTGAAGTAAAGCAGTTTTATTTTTTGGTTATTACTATAATTATTAACATGTTTTTGGGCTGATTTTTCTTATTACCTCTGGAAAAAAAGTATGATAATTTTGAACCAACCAAAACAGCAAAATGACATTTTTGGAGTAAACTCTTATTTTCCAGTAGACCACACAAGTTAAGAAAAAAAAAAAAAAAAAAAGAGTATCATTAGCTATAATTACCATAAAGAAATGGGAAAAGAGCTATGCCAAGTCAAAATTTTTGTTTCAAAAATGCTAACTGTTAAAAAAAATCTCTGGAGAAAGTAGACTCGTCATCTAGCCAAATAATGGGTGAAGAAGGGGGAGTTTAGGCTGAGCTCCACCTATGAAATAACTGGATTTTTAGAGAACTGGATTTCTTGTTATAAATTGGAAAGAATGCTTCTGCGAGAACTAAGAGTATATAGCCTGATATAGCTTGTTGCCTTGTGATCTGATGTGCTGCAGTTAAAGCTGTCCTAAATATTTCAAAATTTTAATTATCAGTGTTATCAAGCAGGCAGGGTGTAAATGAGTCCTATGGATTAAAGCTGAAATATGGGCAATGTAGATTAATTTGATGAAAAGAATCATTGCAATGTGACTGTGCTTTTGAAGCAAACGGTCATAAATAGTTTCCCAGTGAATACAAGGGATTAAAAAAAAAAGAGAGAAAAAGAGTGCTATCATATCTAAAACTGAGAAAGGAGTGTTTTTTCCATATGATGAAATCAGATTTCAGAGTTTTTAGTCCAAGCGTGCTTTTTTTCCTAGATGAAACATGAAAAGAATATGTAAAACATATATATATATACACATATATATATATACATACACATATGGTTTGTATTGAGAACTGGACTGCTTAGGGGATTGGTGACACACGACAGAGCATTTCATGTCATGGGTGCCAGTTCAGATCTGTCATGTGGAAATGAGAATAATGACCCCAATGGCTCTTGGTGACTCGCATTATAATAGTGGTATCACAAGGGGTGTCTGTGGGTACTGCATCAGAAGTTATGGCAGAGAAGGTTAAGGACTGCATGAGAAAGCATACTGAATTTCTTTTCTCCTTGTAGGGACTATTCCTCCAAACTAGTTCATGGTAATACATCAGTTTCATCAATTTTGAGAAACTTCCAGTCTTTCAAGATGGAGGGGATTTTTTTTTCTCTCTCTCTTTTTTCTTTTTTTTTTTCTTTTTTTTTTTTAATATTAGCATCATAGCTAAATAGAGTCAGAAGCCTTGGAGCTTCACTTGAGGTCTTCGCTTCTAAACAAGAAGGATTCAAGCTTGACCTGTACATTATGGTTTAATGGGTCAGTCCTCATAATTCTGCCTGCCTTATTAAGTAATTAGTGAACATTTTTCTGCACATTTATGTGGACAGACCTCCTAAGGGATCCTGCCAATAATTCTTCATGTACTCCAATCAGAGCACACAGAAGGCAAGGAAGGACCTCAGACAGAACCACCAGAGAAAGAGCAGCTGTGAAAATGGTATGAGATAAAATGATAACTACTCCCCAACACTTGTATATTAATTATTTAGCCTTTAAGGTTTGCTTCTATTTCTAAGCTTTAGTCCAAAGGTCCAAGGGATAGAAATTGTAGTATTGATAAAAAGTATCCATAAAATCAAAGGTCATCAGATCTGCCAAAGGTCAGGCTTTTAATAAAACATTCCACATATGTAAGCTATACATATATAATTTTAGAGTTTCTATCATAACATCTTGTTTCCTCTCAGAAGTATAACTTGGTGGGATTTGATGATCACAGTAAGACACTTATACTCACTGAGTGCCACTGTGGGGTTAAGATTAGCCAGAAGGTAATTTAGGTATTTATGTAAGCTTGCTATCATCTAGAATGGCAAAATATCTGTTTATTAAGATAAATTCTGCCTGTGAGCCTCATAGTATCATACGCTGCAGACAGTTTACCATATGTTCCTTACTTTGAAGCCACAGAGAGATTTCTCATTGCCTTCTGCAGTGCCTACAGTGAGGGTACCTGTCCATATCAGATCTGGATACATACACATCTAAAATTCTCCTCATATTGTGGAAAAACATTAACCAGTTACTGTAGGAGACAGAGTGTGAGGGTCACTATCAGCCAATCTTCAGGTACATGAAGTTTACCCTTTGCGTGTAACATTTTTGAATCTTTTTTTCTTCTTCTTTTCTTTTTTTTTAATAGTTTTTGTCTTTTTTTGCTTATTTTTTGTCTTTTTTGAATTATTCAGGCAAATCTAAGGAATTCTAAATCTAATCTAATTTTTAGTCTGAGTCTGTAGGCACAACAGATTTTTTCTGCTGCTGCTGAGACTTGAAGAAGTCCTGCTCTGGCCTGCCATCAGTTGTTATCATCCTTCCTGCTTCTTCAGAAAAACCTATCTATAGGACTGCTCACGTATTTCTTCCTTCTGCATTCCAGGCAAAACTCAATTGGCTAAATCAGCTCAACAAGTTACCATTAGGTAACAATTATAAGATCAGCTGAGTTGGCAAAACAGAATGTGAAGAATGTGATAAGCTGTGGTAGGGTTACAAATACTCATTAAGGTTATAACCTTTCTTCAGGTGGCACAGAGACAGCTGATATTTACCCAAACACTGGAAAGACTTGAAGAAAAAGGCCAGCACCAAACTCAAGGCAGCATTAATTTCCTATTGTCAAGACACAAGGTTTTCTCTTCTTTCTTCTGTTTACTTTCTCACAACAAACTTTCTATCCTCTCCCAAAATATTTAGCAAGAGTCCATGACAATAATGTCTTTGTTATGTAGTCCTGATCTATCTCTAGGCAATTCTCTTGTGCATGGTTCTTGAAGCAAGAATTTTGTGGGGAAAAAAGTGTGACCATAATACACACGCAGAAGGAAATCTTCATTAAGGCTTCTCTAGGAACTCAGGCTTTGTAATTAGCTGGCTTCTGAATTACCAATTACTTATTTTCATAGCGTTATTAAAATATTAAGAAAATTGAATATGTGATTTTTTTTAAGGAGCAAAACGAATAATTTCTACTATGCCATATATTTGTGACATTGCAATAACTCTTAACTTGAAAAGGGTTGAAATCTTTCTATCCATCAGCATTCTACCACTTGAGTAATGCGATATCAAAGCATTGTGGTAGGTTGCTATCCTTTATGCAGACTTTGATTTAGAGGATTTTGATCAGTAAGTTCCAAAGGTATTTGCTTAGTAATAGGAATAGGAATTGCTTAGTAATAGGAATTCCAAAACTCTCCTACAGAATTTGGAAGAAAGTATTTCCTCTTCTCTTTGGAAATTTATTGTCTCTGATACCTCCCCTAGCATTCTTAGCAGGCTCCTTTTTAACTTATTGCATTCACATTTTCAGCTCCAGTCACCATTCTCCAGATAGGTCATTATAAACACAATTTCTTTGTTAAGTCACCAGTCATTACATTGCTTTAGACTTTCCGTCTCAATTTCAGTTTCCTTTCTCATTCACCTTCACTTTTCTCAGCCACCTCCTCACCCAGTGCTCTGTCCAGATTTTCTTCTGTGAGTGCCAGTATAAAACTCGCATTTCAGTTCTTGAGAAATTTCAGTATGCTGCTCTTAATCTTTTGTTCTCTTTGAATAGCCAATCCCACTTTTAAGTCAAACTTGTGATCTATCTTGTTTTTTTTGTTGTTTTATTATTATTATTATTTAAATAACACATATGCAGAAGCACAATGTATGCTCAGCCTCCTGACTTGCGGTTCTATCTCATAGCCCTGTGTCATTTGGAGAATCCAAGATGTGATACTTCTGTATTTTCAAAATTTACCACCAGCTCATACCAGTTGCTGCTAAGAATTAGTAGGGGTCTGCTTTAGAGTTCAAAAGTTTAGTTTTGCACATGCACCCACCACCTCCTTACACACACAGACATGCAGTTATTTGCAGCTTCATTATCATTTACAGTTTAAGCATTTTTTAAAAATATTATTACAGAGACCATATTAAGTCTCTGAATAATCACTAAGTTTACAACATTTGGAAAGACCTTTCTGAAGACAGCAATATTCATTTCTCCACTGTGAGAGCACTTTCCTATTAAATGAAATGTTTTGGGGCTAAAGCAAAAAAAACTTCAAAATAAAAAGTTTCCTATAATATTTTAAGATGGGCAAAATATCATGTTGTCCTGTCTCTGCAGTATCTTTATTGGAAACATACGAACTGTTAGGCGGGTATTAGAGCAGTTCAATATTGGCAAGTTCATATAAAATGGAGAATGGAAGTATTGAGTAACCCTAATAATAGATATTAATAATGTGTGAAAATAGGAGAAGGAAAGGTTCTCAGTGGAAATAATACAAACTTGAGGTATAAGGGATGATACTCTAAATAATGGTAGTCACTGTACCTCACAGTACTTCTAAGGATTACCACTTTCCAAGTTCCTTTAATTCTCTGTAATTCCATACATTTGGTCACTAGTTGTCATGGTTTTTATTATTCTAAAATGTTTGGTTAGAATTTTTTCCTAATCTAGGAGCTTAGACATTTCAATAATGCATTTTACAAATAAATATCTTGATGTTGAAAGCATCGTTTGGTCAAAGACCTCAGATAACACAAAATGTCACACAAAATGGGGAAAAAATAGCTGAGTTCTCTAGTCTGTAAATATTAGTGGAAAACTAGCTCTCTTTTTCCCTCACAGTTCCATATTTAGACAATTTGCCTTTTAGTACTTCTGCTGCCAATAGTCCTAGCTGTGTCTGAGATAGCCCAGATCTTAATGATTGCAGTTTCATGGATCAGAGGTATTTGCATTTCATTATTGATGAATACCTCAATATATTCTGTTTCCAGTGACCAGCTCTTCCAACATTGCAACAGAATGTGTCTTGCTAAGACTGGAGTTTCTAATCATGTACAGACTCAGTTTTTCTCATGCATTACATATTACAATCATTATTTTTCAGGTCTTCTTAAGAACTCCTCAGAAAGGAACATGTTAAAGATTTCTTTCCTCACATTAATTAGTTAGTTTAGAGCTTGATGAGTATCTGTTTGTGTACAGGTCACCTGCCAGAATCTTTTCCAACAAGTTTCTGTAAACTGCCAAATAGAAATTTATTTCTGTATATTCCTTAGGTGCTAATTTAATTAGAATTAATTAGAAACCTCGGAACTTCTCACTCTGAAGTTTTTATTACACCAGAATGAGCCTAACATTTCAAACTTGGTATGAAACTTTTGCAAATGCTGAAAGGTTTCTTTACTGGCATCAATGTCCACATCTTACGGAATGTTTAATTGATGGATGAACACCAGTTATTTAATATGGCTAACAGAATTTGTGCATCTCAAAATCAGTCATGAACGTATTCACACTAGGAATTCTATCTGAATCAAAGATTACCAGTACTTTATACCTTGTGCAATCATCAGAACTTTGCTATTCTACAAATATTTGTCATGTGAGTATTAACATTTGAGGAGTGTTTAACCCATATTCACCTCCCTATCTAGAGAGATACGTGGGTTTTAGGTCAAGTGTTACCTCCTGTACAGAAAACAACTTATTGTTTTTCTTTCAACTCTTGAATATGCATAAATAACACTCAAAAAGAATCCATACCTTTCCAAAGCTTTAAAAGATGGTTCTGAATTGCCTTGAAAGGAAGAACAGTCAGCCAGTAAAGTGTGTTTGAAAAGGATGCCCTCAGGAGATATGCACTAGTAACGGGTCTGATTTTTTTTTTGTCACGTAGAAACCGTGGAATTGGTCAGTCATTATTTACATAAAGATCTAATATTTATTTGAAAAATGCTCTAAAGAATGAAAAATAATGGTTTTAGGATTTTTTTTGTTAAATATTTTAGGTTAAGATGTCTCATTGCAATGCTTATAATTGTTTCTTACTGTACAAGAACTTTTGCCAAGATAACTGATAAAGCCAAATAGGGCTCCATAGTTTGGTTTTGGTGAAGACAGCCAGCGAGTCAGCTTCTCTTTCTAGAAAACAGTCAGTCAGAGAAAGTACAGATGTCAGGTGGAGAGTTCCTTAGGCTGTCTGGTGACCTCCACGCTACTGAGTAAAAGTCAACAGCTGCTTCAAAGACCACTTGAAAGGGTGATGGACATTGCTTAAATGCTTTTGGGAGTCTAGAAGTTAAAAGGACTAGTGTACAAACAGACTGCTTTTGCCTAAGAAAACATGAAAAATAACCCTGCTTTTAAGTTACATAGATGCTCTAGTCGTTCCCTAAAAAAGTATATCTTTAAGGAACACTTTGCACTAATTATACTCCTAATTGCAAGATTATCTTATCATCTGCTAAAAAGTTAAAAACTAGCAGATTCATTGTGCAGTTTGGAAAGGAAGCGCATGACATGCAACAGTGTGAGTAAACTCATGATCATATAAGCTTCAAATAACTCCCTACTCCCAAAATAGTTCTATAAATGCATATCTGTATTACTTGAGTGGTGCCTGACAAAACCTGAAGGCAGGTTGTAATCAAGAATATTGCAGAGCTCAGTATGAAACAGAATGGTTTAATCATTTATGAGTTGTAGCAATGTAGGAGCAGTTCAGTACCTCTAAAAGTGAAAGCTTCACGTTAGATTTAAATAAGTTTTATGGTTATGTAAGACTGAAATACGGACAGTGAAACAAAAAGACAAAAACGTCAAGCTGTGTATATGTGTGTGTGTCTATTTCTTTATTTTTTCTTTCTTTCTTTTTTTTTTTTTAATCTAGCTAATGCAGTGGTCTTTGTGTTATGGAAAGAATGTTTGATCAGTGAGAACATGTTTTAATGCCTTGAGGTGTAAAAGATGTTTTCAGACAGACACAAGAGAAGGAGGATGATAATTTGGACAAGATGTTTCTAAAGGACCAACTACCAGCAAAGTAATCAGCTGCTGGGCAGAGAAAACACTAGGAGAGGAATGATGCAAAGTAAAGTGACAATGTCAGCAGAAGGCAGCAAAGCTGGAGGACATTCTGCGTTACACTGTGCCATTCTGCCAGTGAGATGTTGACAAAGATATTATCATATTACATTTTGATACAAAGCAATATAATCATATTGTACTTATTTGAATGCTTAAGTCAATTATAGATCTGTGATTATGTAAACTATTAATATATCTGTACCAGCAATTACTTAATCAACATTTGATTATCAATCTGAGGCTAAAACTCAGATTGTAACAAATAAATGCAATGTAAATAAACTCAATAGGTAGTTTATTAAAAATAGCCTCTATTAGTTTATAAATTACTTAATTCATAGTGTAAGCACAGTATGCTAAAATATTTAGAGAAATATAGAAAAAAATGAAAAAATAAAACTGCCATTGAAAGTTCACATACAGCTGCATATATCAATGAGAAACTCCAAATTTGATTAGCGTAAAAACAAGAGGAGTTTAGTCTTTGCTTTAAAACTGTATTAATTCAAACATCTCCATCAACAATTGAACAATATATGTATGATGTCTAATTTTTAATGAAAATGACATGATCTGCATGCATGGTCAACATAAAAGACAATTTAGCCCTTTATGTTTATAAGAACACAAAATCACTGGCTAAGGGTGACAGCTAATTTCCTCTAGTCTCTTAATGCCCTGCAGCTATTAATGCATGTTGATCTTCAAGTATTATTGGAAAAAATTAAGCACAAACATAAAAAGAACAAAAAGAAAGCCATCAATTTTAGGCTAATTTCAACAAAATAATTTGAAATGCACTACTACAGTTGAAGAATATATAACATAATGCTGGACTGACAATTTTGTATGAAAAACAGCCTGATATCACACACACACACAAAATGTTATAAAGTACAGATGTTCTCTTATGTTAGGAAAATAAAGTTCTCTTTTAGCATATTTAAACAAACCATATGGGATTCATTTTAGTCATTTCAATGCTTTTTTAGATATTTCTTGAACAAATACTTAAGGAGTATGATATGGATGTAAAAAAGTCTCCAATGTACTTTTATTCTTTGGTATTAAAAGGTACAGGGCAATAATTTAGGAACTGAATACTGAATGGATTAACTAGAAACCAAAGACTAGTAAAATAGGAGGGAAAAAAAAAGCAAAGCAACACAGAACTTCTTGGTTTTTGTTGTTGCAGTTAAACGAGGGAGCTCTATTTCACATATAAGCTCATTCATTTTTTTCTTTGTATCATCTTTGTATCCCGTCCAATTTGTTCATTTATCCCTGGTTGTTCCAAATTCCTCCTTACTAGAGGTTCCTTTTTTCGCTTTGGAGTGTCATTATAAAGGTGCAGGATGCAGATATTGCTAAGCTATGATTAAAAGACAAAGTCTTGAAGAAGTCAAAATCATCTTCTCTTGTTTTTGCATGTTCTAAGACATATATTCTGGCTTCTGCAGTTCAGTCTGTTGATGCTGATTTTGAGTTTGAAATTATAACTTATTATTCTATCTCAAATATCTATCTGTATTATACTATCTAGTGTATACTGAAAATAAACATGAATTACATGTAGTTTGTGCTACATATTTCCATGGAACCACAGAAGAATAAATACAAATTCCTTTGAAAAAGTTCCAGGGTTCAAGCTGGTTTTATGCCTCAATTCAGCCTTTTCTTTTCCTAAAGGAATTTCCAAACACGGTGTCACAAACACTAGGATGTAAAAATTTGATTTTTGGAGGTGTGTGTCACCCCCTAGTCAAACACAACCAAGTTAAGGAGAAGCATATGGTTTTCAGCAATTCTGGCAATGAGCTTCTAATACATCTGATTATTTATATTTGCTTATGCAACTGACTCCTTGATCAAAAATGCAGGGACAGTCAGTTTTAAGAAGAAAATCAGGCCTGTCCAAAAGGCTTCCACTGCTTCAGTCATGTCCACTGTGACATATGCAATATACATATATTGCATATGATATATGATATATATGTATTGCATTAAATGCATTAAATTATATGATATATGCGATGCATTAAAAACCAATGCATTAAAAATTGTTTATTATCTATTCCATATACTAAAATCTTTTTTTAATAACTTACAGTATACTATTTCTTACTTTTGTTTCTAAAAAATAGCTATTTCAAATATAATTTCATAGGAATCTTATCCTTTTTCATATAAAGACACATTATATAACTTCTAAATGCTTATTATTTTCTTATTTATATATCGAAAAGGAACTGCCCATTAATTATTGTAGTTTTCAATCTTTTCTGTTATTCGGTTGGCACTTCACAATTATAGCATGGAGAGACTTTATTCATGAGAATGATACGTTTAATCAAGAACGTCATACAACAATATGTTATAAACTCTGTAGATAATTTCAAAATCTTGGAATGTCTGATATACTGAATTTGAGGGGAATACTAGAGGGATCTTTTCCACATTAGGGATGAAAAGAGCTCAGGATTTCACTGAAGAAACTCCAGAAGTATGGGATTGGATGGATAACAAGATACAGATCTTTGCTCCCAAATCCAGACAAATTAATTGCACCCAAAAGTTGTTCTTGTCAAATGGCTTTCTAGGGTGTAAGTGAAAACAGTACTGTTTTCAGTATATTTCCTAGTAAATAGCTGTCCATTACCATAAAATTGGTGTTAATTGGCGTTTTGGACAAGATGATCCGGTGACTGAATTACCCTCTGGACTGGAGGTGGCCTTCTAGAACATATTTGGCAATTTGCTGAGAGAAGCAAATGAGCTGCAGAAACTTTCTACTTCTACTTTCTACTGTATCAATTGTAGATACAGGAAAACGGAAGCTTGTTCACACCACACATGTGAACTTGACTTCTTTTCCTGGTAATGAATAAATAAAAACAAACAAACAAACAAGCAAACATATGAACTAGGAAACAAAAATTAACGAGGATTTTTGAGTTGTAAAAAATACAGAAAACCAGATAGGGTATACTCAGGATTATATCAACATTAGCAGAACAGCAGTCTAAAGTATGTATACGTTTATCATGAATCTGTATTGTATTCAGGATCAATACTGACATATGTGGATAATTCCCATGAACTTCCCTGAGAATTATTTCTTCTTGTCTGAAAGAAGAGCATGGCTTCCATAAAGTAAATAACAACATGATAATGTGCATAAGCATCAAGCTTGGGAATGTGTGTATGTACATACAATGATTTGGAAGATTCAGTAATTCCCCAGAAGATGAGCTCCTGCAACTGCAATATTGCATGTAGAATGATTTCATTACTAAAAAATATTTTCTTGCTTTAAAAAATGCTTGACATCTTTTTTTCAGCTCAATTTAAGGTGAAACTTTACTTGTTTGCTCCTATTATCAGTGTGTCTAATATATATAATCTTAAATAGGTAACAGTATGGATTTCTGTGGGTTTGATACTTTAACAGTCACTCAAATTACTGGATTTAACATTGTCATTAGTGCTAATTATGATCCATTTTGCTACATGAGGAAACTGAAATAGAACACGGTGAATCACACCTTTGCAACGACGTGACATAGTCTGTTGGCAAAAAACACACCATATAGTTTAAATTAATTTAATTTTTATTCCTTGTACTAATCTTCAACATTTCAATCAACTTAATAGTAATAATTTTGGCTCAACCCACCTATTTCCAAAAATAAATATGTATATTAAACCCATATAATCACATTTGAAGAAACAGTTATAGAATGCACATGTAACCATGCTGGTCAGAAAGGGGCAGTTTTCTCTCTCGTTTCAGTTAACACATTTTATTGAAAAATTAAATACTGAAATGATATCCTTATTCTGTCACTTCTTTTTGTATCCTGGCTCTGCTGTCTTGGTTGCCAAGGTAATTAAAAAAAAAAAATTAAACCTTAGCACCATGGCCCTATACCAAAAGTACATTGCTGTGCATTCAATTGCAATATTTCTCCTGAGGCCAAAACATTATTTTCACAAAGAATAATGCTATGCAAAGTAACAGGAAACATACTGTGAATAATGTCTTACATATGAAACCCTTGGTACTGTTACTAAAACATTGGTTATGTGCATGCAAAATTAAATGGCCATGAAGAAGAGACAACATAATAGTTTGTGGATTTATTAGGTATTAGCTAATAGTTCTTTTATTTTGTTTTAAACACTAATATTACTATTTAAAAAAAATCTAAAATTATTCAATATATATTCAAGTGCTTTAAAAAAAGCAAAGCTTAAGTGGAGAAAAGGTGATGGACAAACATACCAACGTGATGTGGATTCTCCACTGTACCTGAAGTAATTCCAAGACCAGAATAGACCCAAACTATTAGCTATTTTTTATTCCGTCATAATGGTTCATTATTTTGGTCTGCCTTAAAAAAGTATAAGAAAATATTTCTCATCCAGAAATGGCAATCTCTGCTATATTCTGGAGCATTTTGCTGATGCTGCATGGCTTTCTGAAATGCCAGTTTAAAATTCCAGGACTCCAAACCCTACTGCTTCCTTGCAGAAGCCCAAATTCTGACTAAGAGATCAGCATCATGTGCTGGTTTCCTGGACACTATAACGCTTCCTGAATGCTGGATCAAGAAAAGCAGTCAGTGATCACTCCTGAGAACATGATCAGTCCTTATGGCTGCCAAGACTCACCATTCCTGTCATGCCTTTTAGCCAAAAATAACACAGCTCCATGGTGTCTGCAAGTTCTTTTTCTGCAGACTTGGCTAGGTGGTCAGAGAAAACATAACAACAATCTCTTTTTCAGCCTTTTAAGACAATTCTTGAATCAGTTAGGCAATTGAATACTCAAAGAGGTATGGGTTTACCCCACAAGGCAATTTAGTTCACTACCTAAGCAACACTATGTAAAAATTTCAGCAAGTCCTCTCAAACTCTGTAGGCACCTATATTTCTGATACATGATCTGAGGGTGCATGTGATTACCTTCCAGTGAGAACTTTAGTATGAATAGCCAAACTACACCTGGGCAATATATAATCGAAAAGCTACATTGTGTTGACTCTCAGACCGCATTGATACTTGCTGTTTTTCCTAGGTTCATTTCTCACCAGTCACACTAAAATGATTACACAAAGTCACAGGTTTACTCTTAATTGCAAAAACCAAAACAGTTATTATTTACTTGATATATATGTCAAATAAAAACTTTCTGAAAAAAAATAGTGTCATAAATTCCAGAAACATCACTGTGGAAAAGCTCAGAAATGCTCCCTTAAACATGCTGATTTTGTACCTTTTACATCTTCTAAGCATTTCTTTACCATACTGGATAATGCCTTGGGTATGATTCCTACTGCCTGCAGAAATCACTCCCAACAACCTTAATCATCTTTTACTGAAATATCACCATGTTTTTTGCTATCACAATCTAATACACGGTTATTATAACCAAAAACAATTTTAACAAACAACTCAAACATTCCAGCTTAACAAAAGTTAATCTATCTGAATTTTCACCAGCAGATAAGGTCGCATTAACTTTTCTGTTCAAGCAGGTGATTTCTAGAGTTGAATATGCTCATAGTGCAGCCTCCTTTTACAACAAAATGCATAAATGTTTACTTCTTGCATTTCTATGGTTCTCAAACCTTGAGAAGGTCAGTAATTGCATAATAATAATAATAATAACAACTAAAACAACAACAACAGCAACAGCAAAACAATTTTAAGTAGATTCTGGAAAGATTTCATGCTTGTCCATCTTTGTTTTGCAAATGACGTCTCACTTTCTGGTTCTCTAGAATCTCAAAGGTACAAGACTATTCTCTAAAGAAGAGGTCATTCTTGAAGTGCAAAGACATAAGATGTGTCATGCCTAGTCACAGAAATATTGCTCACAAAAATACTCCCAACAATCAAGAATCACTTCCTGTATACTGGGAGGACACTGGGAGTTTTCATAAACAAAGGCAAAGTCAAGGCTATTGCTATTCAGACTCATGCTACAATTATGATCTGTTTTCAAAAGCCCAAAGTCAGACTGTTCAGAAGTAAAATCAATATATTTCACTATGATTTTGTATGCAAAAAGGCTGAGGTTGTTAACAGGACCTTAAGAATGTGAGTAGAAAAAAAAAATCCCTTAATTTCCATAACATAGCAATTTTGAAATGGTCTTGAAGTGAGCATACATACAGTGTGCAGATATGTGCAATATATATACGGTTATGTACAATGGTGGATACACATGTACACACTAGAGAAATCTGTGAGTGAGCGAGCTGTGGTACTAGAGTTCGTGGACTTAAGTGTGGATCACTGACTGCATCGCATGATAATGCTGGTTCACTGATGAGATATGGAAATCTTCCCAAATGGATATCATGACCCCTTGCGTGGAATACTTTTTACATTGTGCAATCTGAATACAACCATGAAGAAAGGTAAAGGTCCTGTACTTCATGTATGGTTCACTCTTGATGCTGTAAATGGGAAATGGGTCCTGAAACAAATATTACATTAATCATTGCACATCAAGGAGGTAAAACTGTATTTTAAGTCAAAGTTCAGTGAGGTTAAAACACAGGTAAGATATAGGACACCCTTACTTGTCTTCCTAGGCAAGTCAATGTTGGAATCATAAGTTGGTAAGGGTAAAAGACTTCTGTCTCTTCTATTTAGCAGCAAATACCCTATTGAGTACATCATCAATGGATATTTAATTAGGGCATGCAAAAGCAATACTGTAATAGAAGTCTGTGAAAGCGTCTTAATATTTGGTGGTTTAACTTTCTCTACCAAAGATCAGTTCAAATTTCTAGAGGCAGAAGAGGAATATATCTACTCCATAAACTGGAAAGAGAACTGCAAGAGAGCAGAAAGCTCAAGATGGTGAATGATAGATGAAGAAAGATTTTCCTTATTTTAATTAGAAGGGATTTCATAAATTAATTACAATTAATATGTAATTAATTAATTACATATCACCTTGTCTTCAGGATTTCTCATATCTTATGCCTAGTTTTCCTCTGTTCAACACACTTACTTCTGTGAATTCCTATTTACAAATGCCAACTAGCTCCATGTATTGTGGACATGTTAGATTTCAGTAGATCACATGGTGTTTAAAATTTATGTCATTATAAAAATGGAAAACACATTTATAAGGCAAACATAAAAGTGTAAGCTCAGGGGGTATCTGACTGTAACCGATTTGCATGGTTTATTTGAAATTCTTCTTGACGGTGGAAGGCAAGGAGACAATTCAGGTGCATCCTGCCCAACTGCAGAGTTTCGAATGGAACCTTTTTGAATATTTATCTTGTAGTAGGAGACATTACATCCTGAAAGCCATTTTTCAGACTTCACCATTAATGGTGCTGTGAGTGGGGGAAGCTTTGTCTAGTTGTTCCGCATTCCTTTGCCTCTTTGACAAGACAGCCTCTCCCTCTGCTTTTGCTCAAGGTGGAATATCTTTCCTTTCTCTTAGAAGTCCGTCCTCAGAACTTGTCCAAGAGCAATGTGACTATAACAACACAGCAGTCCATTTCTACAGAAGGCTGTGGTGACCTTGACATATCCCTCTTTTGCATACTGTTATTTTGATTCCTCTCTGGGGTTTTGGACTACAAAATCCAAGAGATACCTCTTCCATCTCAGGGTTAGGAACTTATTCTGCTTTAAATTCACATATTTCTGGAAGCTTAACAGGACTTCCAGGAGGTCACATTTTCCATCTTCTTGCTACATAATGTAGATGATGCGCTGTAAAAATACTCACTATACGGATAGATCATCTAACTTGTGACCAGTATCTTGGGTTTTGTTCTTTATAGAGACAAGACATTATATTAAAAATACAGATTACAAATACAGTATTTATACACTTATTTCAAACTTGGCACTTGTTTCCTCACTTTCTTGAATATCAATGTTTTTCATATGCACCCATGCAAATGTATGCTTGGTCTTACTTTTGTTTTTATCTCATTTCTTCTGATTGTTGATAGTAATAATAACCAATAACCATCTATCACAATTCACATAGCTCTCTATTGAGATTTAAAGTGAAATTATAAACTACATTTAAAATCATATTTCCTTTGCACACCAGAACAAATCAAAGGGGCTTAATTTGGGGACATGAAGGGTCTCTCTTCTATGAAAGTATTAAAGACCTTAGCTGACTTACTTAGTCTAGTAAAACTATGCCTGAAAGGAGGCATGACTATTTATTCTTTTTATGGTGAAAACAATACTGTGGTGAGAACAGCTATTCATGATAACAGACAATGCAGTCATAAGAGCAAAAATGCTATAAACTAGCCAAGAAGGTATTTACATTAGAAACAAGCAGTACATTTATAACCTCCTGCGTATCTGCAACCTCCTGTATGCATATGTAGCAATATATCTAGCATAAAGGATCACCACACCTAAGTAGCACTGCTGCTTTTAATATCAAACCCAACAGGCCTGACACGATAGCAATGGGGAGAATATGTCATGGACAAAAGCAAAACCAGCAAATATTCCTCAAAGGCGCATTGGCATCTTTCATTTTAAGTAATAAAAAGGTTCAGCCTAAGAAAATATGGAACATCCATCGACACATGATGAAAGAAAAAAAAAGGAATTATTACATTCACTAATTACACTCAAAAGTAATCAGGTTGCTATTCCCTTGTGTTTGGGGAAGCATTTGTTACACATGTTGGACTTCACAATCTTATGAGAACTCAGTACCAGAATTTAAATGGGAAAGAAATGTGTTGGCCCTCACGACTGACAATGATAGACAGCCACTTCTGGCAAGGGCCCAGAGCTGATGACCGAGCAGATACCTTCCTGACCTTGGGCTGACCCCACTGATCAAGATGAGTTTCAGACGACATCAGATCAGTGCTCATGAAACAGGTCAGATGATAGACAAGAAAGAAGAATTTTTCTACTTATTTACAGAACAACAGTATCATGGGCGGTTGCCAGCAGCCTCTTAACAGCATGAAACCATTGCCTGGACAGACTGCCTCTCTCAATACAACAGGCTGATTCTCTCCTCTTGTTCATTCAGCAGTGACTTTGGCATTGCTGCTCTGACTGAACCAACAGATGTGAATGAACTCCATTTTTGAAGAAAGATGTCTGTCTAAAATGTATACTTTTCAACAACTTCAGAACTATGCTTGTTTTTTTTTTTATGTTCAGTCTAAATGCATGTCTACTCATATAACTTTAATTCTCTTTAGAATTTCTCCTTTGAGGCACTGCATGCCAGTTAGTTATCCAAACAGATTTTCACAGTCAAACTATAAACCACTTAAAGAAAAATTAAAGTAAATACTTACACATTCCTGAATCTAATGCCAGTATTTTCTGCAGATATTACACCCAAGAGGAAACAACCTTCTTTTCTGGTAGATACTAATTAAGCTGTAGTGTCTATCGTAGAGTAAACATTAGTGACTTTTTCTTTCTTTTTTCCTTCTTTTGTTTAAATCTTAACATGCAGATTATGATGGGGCAATTTAGTTCACAATCTCCTATCATTATCATGCAGAATATTAAGATACTTCATTATTTTCAGTCTGAAACTTTAGCAGGGAAGTTGCTGAAATTACCTCTAAATTTATACTCGAGTTACTCATTATTTCAAACATCTTGGTCTGAATCAATATCAGTAATGATTCATTCTTTTGATTAAGAAGTGACTCCATCTGTAGATGTCAGATAATTACTGAGATGACCTATAATGAGAACATTTCACAACTCTCTGACTTAAATTTCTTATTCCCTCAACAGCATAATGACTTCCTCCTAGATCTTTTTATAGTGTGTCTATGCTCCTGGGGTTTCTTTTCATGATCAGTCACTATCAGTGGTTGCTTCTATCATCTTTTTTTAGACAAAGAAAGATAGTGGCTCCATACAACAAAAACTGTGCTTTGTCTAGGATTACATTTTTTTTTTTCCTGCATATTTCCAAATTTTCTTCTAAAAGCTCTGTTCCACCAGTGAGTATTCAAAGCTGACATGGGCTGTAATGGTAAAAGATGATACAGATACTCTTTGTTATTCATTTAAGTAGTCTTAGGGGAATCAATGTATTTTTAAATATAAAATATTAAGATTAGAAATGCAAGATATTCTTTTGATCCCAACAGTTGGGAATAGGATATTTAAAAGTTTGTAAGAAAAAATGATAACTTTCACGGAGTGGCTTGCCGCAGTACTTGAAATTCATTGCTATAGCAAAACACAAAGAGTGCTTTGTAGTTAACTCATAAATTCTATGTTACTTCTTTTTATTCTTTTGTGAACCATTTCTAGGAAATAGAAAAATTACATCAATATCATACATCCCTTTTGACTCAACACACTCCATTTTTTTACTCATATGTATTCACTAACACCTAATAGCTTTTTAATATAATCATGTAAATAGATGAATATCTGCTTTTACTAACATACTCTTGACTGTGGTGCACCCCTCACCATCTTTACCTGTTGGTTTGACAAATGAAATGATTCAATTTTGGCCTTTAATTTTGTTTGTATATCAGCCAGACTGCCAGCTACTCTGCCAAGGCACTCTCCTGTTCATTCATAATGCAAACAAAATAAGTGACTTTATTTTTTATTTTTCGCTAAAATTGCAAACCAAAAGGTCGAATATATGCAAAATGGTTTAAATACAACTATTCAGGCAAACAGTATTGAAAAATATACTCCCTACTGACCATTGCATTTCTTTCTGAGTGAAAGAAACTTCAAGCTCATTAATTACTACCACTTCATTCTTTTTTCAAGATTTACATTCCTGTTATGTGACTGGACTTGCTTAAACAGTTGGAAATAATGAAGACCAAAATGACAAGCTTAATTGCCAGCTTCCTTTTATAGTAAAGAAAGAGAAGGAAATTTTGTCTAACAATAGACCTTCAGTACATTAGGTCAAAAACCCCAGGTACATTTCTATCACAAATATCTTTAATACAGCACATTTACTGCACCAATAGACATCAATGTTATTAGCATCAAAAAAATGAATCATTATCCCTTCTTGATGTACATATCAATTTTAGACCCTGCATTAAAAATACATGCATGAATGAGAACAGCAAGAACACTAATGAATGAAACCCTTCTAAGTTAAGAGACCTGGTCCCACTGGGTTGAGAAAGAAATCAGAACGGTGGTGACAGTTGCTTCCATAATGTTTTTTATTTGTGTATATATGTGCATGTGCTTTTGATAGCAGGAAGGAAACAAAACAAAGATGATCAAGGAGGAATGAATGACCCAGAAAAAAGGCAGTAACTCCACTGGAGTAATAAAAAACAGGAAATGCTCAACAATAAAAATAAAGTTTCCTCACACTGATGTCACAACCTGCTGGGCCCCCAGCTGCATATTTCTTTTGTGTCCCTCCCCTCATCAGAAATGTATTATCCCATTTTTTACTGTTAAACCTGATACCAGTGTCATAATCCCGAGTATAGCAAAGGACGTGTCAGAATCACACAGAAGCACAGAATGGTTGAGGTTGAAAGTGCCTTCTAGAGATCATCTAGTCGAACCCCCCTTCTCAAGCAGGGACACCTAAAGCAAGTGGCACAGTTTGACATTTTTGTCCAGCTTACTCGTGTTCTCTCCCAGGGTCGCATCCAGGCGAGTTTTGGAGATCTCCAAAGAAAGAGACTCCACAACCTCTCTGGGCAGCCTGTTCCAGGGCTCTGTCACTTTCACAGGAAAGAAGTTCTTCCTCACGTGGAGATGGAACTTCCTGTGTTTCAGCTTGTACCCATTACTCCTTGTTCTGACACTGGCCACTACCAAGAAGACTTTGGCCACATCTTCTTTACATTCCGCCCTCAAGTATTTAGGCATATTGATCAGACGCCCTCTCAATCTTCTTGTCTCCAGGCTAACCAGTCTCACTTAACTCACTTAGTCCTTCCTAATATGACAAATGCTCCAGTCCTTTAATCATCTTTGTGGTCCTCTGCTGCCCCCACTCTAGAAGCTCCACGTTCCTCTTGTACTGGGGAGCCCAGAACTGCAACCGATAGTCCAAGTGCGGCCTCATCAGAGCTGAGTAGAGGAGGCGGATCACCTCCCTCCACCTGCTGGCAACGCTCCTCCTGATGCAGGCCAGGCCCCCATTGGCCTTCCTGGCCACAAGGGTTAACTTGCTACAACCAGAACTCCCAAATCCCTCTCCACGGAGCTGCCTTCCATCAGGTCAACCCCTAATCTTTACTGGCGCCTGGCTTTATTCCTCCCAAGGTGCAGGACCCTGCACTTGTCCTTGTTGAATCTCATGAGCTTCCTCTCTTTCCAACTCACCAACCTGTTTAGGTCTCTCTGAATGGCAGCACAGTCCTCTGGAGTGTCGGCCATTCCACCCAGTTTTGTATCATCTGCAAACTTGCTCAGGCTGTGCTCTGTCCCCTCATTCAAGTCACTGATGAATAAGTCGAACAGTACCAGGACCAGTACTGATCCCTGGGGGACACTACTGGCCCCAGGCCTCCAACTAGACTTGGCACCATTTATCATGACCCTCTAAGCTCTGCCATCCAGTCAGTTCTCAATCCATCTCACTTTCCATTCTAACCGCACTTCCTGAACTTCCCTATGAGGATGTTATAGGAAATGCTGTTGAAAGCCTTGCTGAAATCAGGGTAGACAACATCCACGGCTCTCCCATCATCCAGCCAGCCAGTCATCCCATTGTAGAAGGCTACCAGGTTCATCAAACACAACTTCCCTTTCATGAATCCATACTGACTACTCCTGATCACCTTCTTTGCCTTCACATGCGTAGAGATGGTCTCTAGGATGCGCTGCTCCATCACCTTTCCAGGGACGGAGGTGAAGCTGACTGGCCTGTAGTTTCCCGGCTCCTCCCTCTTGCCTTTTTTGAAGACTGGAAAGCAGGTATTGAAATACATGATTTAGGCAAAATAGATCAGAAAAACAGTTCAGACAGTAGATAGACATGGTCTTCATAAAAATAGGTTTAAAATAATAATTGGAAGTTTCCAGAAAATGCTTCATTTTCTTTCCTAGATAATGGGAAGTGTAATTTTGTGTGAAAATGAGCATCCAGTTGAGTACAATGCTATTCTTGATTAATCCCTTTCCATTGTGTAGAAACTGCTTGTACCTTTCAGAAGTATCCCCATGAGTCTTGATTTGTATCGTACTACTTAAGAAGAAATTCTTAACTTTCAAGATAAAAATCACTCTTCAAGAGTTTCTTATATATCTCTGTCATTATAGAGTGTACTAATTGTTAACAACATTAATTGGGTTCATTTCTCTTAAGATTTGCTTATTTGAAATTGACCTACATTTTATTGAGAGATCAGCATTAAGAAATTTTACCATAAGATATTTTGCAAATCTGGCAAATCAATTGCACTGGTGTTTTGTACTCTCAGAAACGTCTGAGTACTTTTCAGTGTTATTATGGAAAAAGTATTTAAACTTAAGATATGAATTCCATCAGTTTTTTCCCATGAAAGAATGTCTTTAAGTAAGTTCATTGTAAACAGTAATATTTTTCTGCAGTATGGTTCGCTACAAGCTTTCATAGTTGAAGTGCATTATCAGGTGCTGCACAATACGTGTCACTAAAAGCTAAATGCCATATGGTGTGGAAAGAGTTAAGATTGCACTGCCACAAATATTCATCCGCTTTAGCCCACTTTATAAACACATCTTCTGTGAATCTGTTTGCAGATACAAAATATAAATCTCCCATTTCGCCCTGACCTTCTGTAATAACCAAGGAATGCCAGTTGATTTCTCTCTAATTTGTGCACACTGAGGGTTACGGTAATTATTGAACAGAAATCTCTATGCATACATATAATATTCTCAAGAAGCACTAGCAGCTTTAGCAAAATAAATCTGACTTTCCTGGGAACAGTGGGAGACCCAGCAGTAACTTACAAACAAAAACCTCGCCAACTTGCATCTTTCTGTGACCTGCTGCTGAGAATACACTGCCGGTATTCTCTAGAAAAGGATGGCAATTCTATATGATAATGACAATCAAATTACAGTAAACATAAAAAAAATGGAGTGAATCAAATAAAAAACATTATTGGATTGAGAACAAAATGGGCCGCACTTCACTAAGAAATCCAAACTAAAGGTGTAAACTATCCCTTCTGAAAATGTTCTACTACAAATAGTACTTTAATGTTACTAGGCAAGCTTCATTTGTGTTCCTGCAATAACTAAGGTTCTCAGATTGCTTTCTCATGCACTTTTGAATGTCTCACCCCGCATCCCACCCATTTGTTCATCTCTGCAATGACTTACTGTACAAAGTTCAAGACCAAAATAAATGATATTGAAAAGATGATAACTTGACACTGAAATGTTTCCTCCTTTCCAAAAGTGAGCCATTTCTCATTTCATTAAATTTCAGATAGGTAAGACTTATTCTTGAAGCAGCTACAATTTTCTCTATACATAACAATGGATATTTTAAAGCTTAAAATCTCTGGGCTTGAAGGGCTTGATGCAGAAATTTAGTATCTTAAGAAAATCTATTTCCCAGCTTTCATTGAGACCTACCATATCTTTCTGGAGTTGACAAAGTTAAATATATTAGACTGAGAGGATATTATAATTTGGAGTCTAGAATGTCTTTTTTAGGTCTTTAGTAGGTCTTTTTTAGTTATTCACAATTTCTTCAGAACATTGTATATTCATCAAATGTAAGAAATGCAAGAAATAGTCTTGATAAGAGTTTATTTACAATATAGGTGACAAAGATATGAATAAAATACCTAACTTCTTGCTCTAAACTTCCATACTTAAATATTTTTTTTTTACTTTAGCAGAGAAATTGTATAGTTAAATTAGAAAAAATGGTGTTCCTAGTAATCTAGTAATTTCTAGATAACAATCTGTGCCAGGATGTGGAAAATAATAGTAATAATAATAATAATAAAGCTTGTTCTGAATAGCTTTTGAAATAGAGATTTTTTTTCCCAAAAAAATCTTCCCCTCCATACAATATTTAATGTTGCCAGTCAAATACATATGGAACAATCTTGTGCTTTCAGAAGGAATTCAAATCCTTTTACAGAGTCTCATAAGAATATTGTCTGGTGAAGCTCTTAAACCGCAGTCTGTCTGTCTGTCTCTCTCTCCTTTTTTCTTTTCTTGTTTTTACTTTGTTTTTTATTTGGTTGTCTTTTTTTTTCTTTAAAATAGACTTTGGCCCTTTTAAACTTCTAATGCATGGATTGCTGTCTTTGTAGTTTTTAGGCACTACCAGGCAAAGCCATTATCACGGTAAAGCCCAGTGGGAATTAAGGAGAACAAGAGGGAGGAAATATGCATTGCTTTTCCACAGTGAACCAGAAAATATTTTAGAATTACTTCCTGTTGCTAATCATGATTTTTCCAGGTGCAGTAGTTAATAACATTGATAAAAGTGAGTGATGAAACACAAAAATAGAGAACTTTGGAAGTGTTTCTAGTATAAATTCTGTGGAAATGAGAAACCGATCATGCTGTGCTGAAATGTATTCTGTTATCAACCGTCAGCAGAAGAGTGTTGCAATTCTCTCTATGTCATGGCATGTAACTTGAAGAGCTAAGATATACAAAAGTACTTTGGCACCACTGTGGTTTCCAAAATGTAGAACTTCAAGCATGGAGAGCTAAATTAAGAAGCTTAAATTAGGTGTGCAAATTCACCACAGAGGGCATAGGGAGTGTTCAGTGCTCTGGAGTTTATGACAGCAGTGCTCTGAGAAGGTTGACTTAATCACATGAGAATCACTTAAGAAAAAAAATGTTACAAAAAATGTTTTCTTGTGTTCAGCCTTTGGGTTCTCTATATAGCAGGTATGTAAACAGAATTTGTAGGTAGCATTCAAAGACTTCAGCATTAATTTTGTTTCTCTGTGGACAGCTGGATTGTGATTTTCCTCTTAAAATGAAGCCAAGCAGGAATTTCTGTCTTTCTTTTGCCTAGTAACCTAGTGACTAGACTGCTTATCTAAAGAAATGGAGGCACTGGGTTCTACTCACCCTTCAGACCTAAGGATTTGAAACTGCATCTTTGAGTTCCGCAGACGAATATGCTAAATGCCAAAGTAATTTAAGGTCGGTTCCTAAAGTGAATCTTAGGAGCTTTGGGAAAGTGCAGACCTTGGGGGTTGTTAAATTTAAATCAAAAGATGTTTGGAAGAGGCCCTAACCGAATCACAACTCCGGTGAATGGGTGAAAAGTATATGCAACCCTATTCTACAAAGTGAGAAAAAAATATAATGTCTAAGTATTAACCGTATAGTGGCTTAAATTTGGAATAGGATTTAGATTAAGTACTTTGGTAGCTGACATATGAACAAGCATTCTGGATATGCTGAAATTGGTCCCATTTCAGCCACCTGAGCCTGCTAATGTATACATCTTTAGGAAAAGATGATGAAAAGCTGACTTTAAATAACCTGATATCTTTACATTTTGTGCATTATCACTGAGAATTTTCACATTTTAAAACAAAATGTGAGCATATATTTGTGAAAGAAAAAATATTTATTACTATGCATTTTCACATATGTTGTGAAAAGTATGTTTGGTACATATAGTTAAATATCTGAATACTATCCATTCAGGTAACGAAAACCATTTCTTTATCTTACTTAACTACAGAGGTTTCTTCAAAAAGGGATTTCCAGCTTATTCATAAATTAAGATATACAAGATTATAAACAATCAAATGTGAAATAAAAGGAAAACCACATCCAAGAGACCAAAGAAGCTAAACCAGCTGCCTCATGTGAGGGAGGGAAGGAGAGTTAGCCTCAAAGTCTTCCACTGCAATTTGAACACAGACTCTGTCTATTGAGCTGTTGCTCCTATCTGTGTATTTCTATGACTAACAGACCAAAACAAACAAATGAACAAACAACAAATAAAATATAAATTAGGTTTTATTTAATAGAAAGCCTTCTACATATTTTGAAACCATGCGTATTATAAAATATTTTCTTTTACATTTCTTCGTCTGGCAAATGCCTTCGGCTTAACTACAGGAACAGCAGATACAACTAGTTACATTAAACTCATTAAAGTATTTATGAGTCACTGCAGTGCATGCTATATGGACATAAAGAAAGCAGTCCACTAGGATGTGTGGGGAGTTTGTGTAATTGTGAGTCTAGAAAAAATCTTGTAGGTTCTGCAAAGTCTCTATGAAATTCTATGGCTGACCAGCAAAGCAGTGTGTCCTTTGCAAAAAATCCTAGTATAACAGTACAAAACTGCATAACTTTATATCACAGGGATCAAACACATTTTAACAAGTGCTGTGTGATGCATGGTCTAACTTAATTGCTTGCCAAAGATAAACTTGAAAAAAAACTATGAAAGTTAAATCACATCATCAAGCAGATCCTCTGCCATCTGTCTTCCCTACGATGTGTTCAAAACACTCATTTCCAGGAATGTGGGAATGAGAAGAGTGAAAGAATTACTCTGCTTGGTGCTGCACTATTCATAATCTAGTGATGTTGCTAGAGCAACACTGATTGTGCTCCTCTTTTCCCCTAATCAGTGCCTTCTGTCACCTTTATTTATATACTTTGAAAGGATGCTCAGCACCAAAGAACCCAAAATAGCCAGTCACCACTATTACAGATTAATATAAGCAGGAACTCATCTCTAAAAATACTGAATATTTCCTTCCAATATGTCATTGCTGCAAAGACAGCTACTAAGTTCATTTAGTGTGGAGCAACCTTCCAACAACACAGAATTGTGCTCATCTTTTCTTCATGGAAGAAAGCTTGGTAGCCCATCTATCACTACGGAAATGTTAATTTGCTTTTAATACATTTTCAAACAGATTAAATATTTTATCCATGTGTTCTGGATTCACTCTATATGATAGATTGCGAGGTTAGGACACGGTGCTTGGGGGGATCAGAAGGAGGAACTAATAACATAACTCAGGTTTTGTTTTCAGGACTTCTTGAACCTCAGCCTGGTTTAATAGCATCTGAAAATTATTGCAATGTAATAGCTGTTCAGAAGTGTAGGAGAAATGAGTTGATAACTGAATTGGAAACCTGGTTTCTGGTGAACATATACAGCCTTTATGCTATTGTATTCTTTGATGCCTGTTTCATCAGAAAATTGCCCAAGTAATAGCTGAGAATGATCCCTGGAAGTGGTGATCCTGGTAGAAATGAAATTTTGGGGTTGCTGCTTTATGATGATGCACAGTCTTTTCTTTTTACCTTCTTATTTAACTGAGGTTAAACTATGGGATGGCTTAACCTAAGCTATGATTTGCCAACATTAATACTAGAGTTGCAGACACTCAGAAGCTTGGTAGGGCTGGCTAAGGAAGCTCAAGATCTGAGACAGGAAGTGATCCTTAGAAGTTTTCATACAATAGCAGAAGGTCAGTCTCAGCGGAACTTTGAAGTTCCTGAAGTCCACAGATAACACTGAATTTGAGGGCTAAATTACAGTTAGGAAAAGGTGTGTTTCATTCAGTGAGGGTCAGATAATGCTCATTCTGAATATTTCATGGCCTTTGGCTATTAAACTGGTAGTATGTGGTTAGTATGTGATAGTATGTGGGTAGTATGTGAATACATGACCTGAAAAACAGGCAAGAGAGGTGTGCTGTCAGCCGTGCTGCTGTCAGCCAGGTTGAGAAACCACTTGACAGTCTTTACAACTAATGAATAGAGGAATAGATCAGCACATACACAAGTTTCCCCATTTATGAAAAAGAGCATGTGAAGTAGAATTCCTATAACAAGCCTTTTGGGAAACTGGAAAAATGAAAAGTTAAAAATATAACCTCTTTATATGACAGTTGATAAGGCTGTATAATATCTGAAGTTCATATTTATTATAAATTTTGCCTTATTGACAATTTACCAATCACTGATGGCTTGATTCTGAGCATTACTTTTATAAATTGCTGAGTATGCTTTTATTTTTATTGCTTTAATGATAGAGTGTTTAGCACTATGGAATCAAGCCTTAAAGCAAGCCAGTAAGAGTGGTCAGTGACTGTCATTGTCAGCATTTGGTGAGGGAAACAACGACTGTCTTGCCAACAAAACCACAGCTGTGTTATGCCCTTTATTATAAAATTAAAAACCAGTCTGCTTTAAAGGTTTTATTTCTTCCCTTTTTCTCCTTTTCTTTCTTTTTTTTTTATGCTGTATGTAGAAAATATCGAACAGTATAATTACTGAGAAAGAATTCTAGTTGCTCTGTTAGTGTAATAGACAATATTGTTTCTCTAACTTTCTTTGTTAATGAGTGCAATAATAAGCTAATGAGCAAATGAAACATCATAAATGCAGATTTTAATGTATGAAGAGGATAATACATTTCCTAGCTCCTATGTGACATGAAATCCTGAAAGTTCTAAAAAGCAATAATTGCATTCAGGGTTGTCTAGCCCTTTGTGGTATAAATATGGTTAGGAATACAATTTAAGTCTCAGTTTTTGTTATCTAGTAGCCATTTTTGACAAAAACAAAACAAAATAATCCCCCCAGCCTCTTCCTTAAGAGAAACTTGAAGGTACATGGTTAAAAAAGCAGGTCAGGAAATACCAAAGTGAAGCCTGCATAACCAATCTTAATACAGGCTGTTTATAGAGGCTCATTACAACAGACATTAATTCAATGACCACATAATATTTCTCAAATAATATAATATAATGTAATGTAGTTTTATGTGACCTTACATGCACATGCTTAGGATCCTGGAATACATTTCCTGTTTTATACATTTACTCTTTTCTTATTTTCACTGTCATAATGAAACATGCATGTTTATCGACTACAACTTTGATATAGTAACAATGTATAATTCTCTCTCCATGGCGATGTCTGCTCTCTCATTCTAAGAGAATTTCAGCAGCTATCTTCTCTGGCTTTAATCTCGATAGTTTGGGCAATAATTGCCCTGAAGATACAACACAGGATGAAGTCCCTTGAGTAAATAGAAAGGATTTCTTGTAGGCTTTTACCTCCAGGTGTTGAAGTCCAAACTCTCACACCTGCTATTGTCATCTAAAGCTAAACCAGGCATATCTACCATGCTGTAATCACCAGCCCCTCTAGCTGCAGTGCAAACATAGCCCAAAGATCTGAAGTATAATAATTTGGACACAGATGCTTGCAATTCAAACCGCATTTGAAGAATTCTTATACAGTACAGAACTGGGATCTACTCAGACAAATCTAAAAAGAACAGGACAGAGTTTTGGGATAACAATCATAACTGATACATCTTATAAACAAAAACAATTAGGTGCACTTGGTGTCATCAGTTAATTAACTACAAAGCTAGTCCATTTCAGGACAACCCTGAAAACCCAGGGAATGAATCCAAAGCCTTAAAAACCTGACAACAGGTTGGGACAAAGGAATCCAGAAGCTATGGCAGTATTGGAGGTAATGAGGCACAGAAAGGTTTTAGAATCTGAGGGACCTGCTTGTACAAAAACCAGAAAGCAAGGGTCAAGGGCGATAATAAACCTAGAGCAGGAAAAAAACTGCCTAGTGGAGCGTAAAATGTTTTCAAAGTCTCAATCTGCATCCAGAAGAACTAACGAAGTAAGTGGAACCTAGTACTCAAAGAACAGATTTTCTGGGAAGACTTAAACAGGAATTCTTGAAAGTTGGAATGAATCTGAAAAGTAACGGACAGGTTTAGGCAGTAGATATCCAGGTAGTCTGTGGAAAAATATAAAAAGGTTCTAGAAATCTAGTTATTTTAGTTTGTGGGTTTTTGGTATCAATACAGACCTCTTTTCTACAGAGATTCTTCTGTTTGAGAAGTTCTTTCCTGTCCAGGTCAGGTTTTTTTGTAGGCTCTAATTGCCTTTTCTAGAGGAGCTGTCAAGACTACTGATACAATACAGTCTCTGAATCATATACAATGCACTATTTTCTTCAGCATAAAAAGCTAATATAATCAGTAAGGATATTAGGTGGCAATTTTCAAATATTCTAACTATTGCTCCATAGTTAACTTGACTCTTTTCATTGACTTTGGTTTACAGATAGTGTTATGCCTTCATCTTAAATTGGTTAAACAGTTCCATGAAAAATAGAGAGGTAAACTGAGTGTACACTGCTGTAAATCTTACTGAAGCTCTGCTGTAATATGAACAGACACAGTGAAGAATGGAGCAGCTTCCTTAATATTCAGGAGAAAAATGGAAAGTGTTACACTTTGGCTAAGCTGAAGTTGATGATGAAAATAGTGCTCTGTTTCTTGCAGATCCAAAAAGGTGTTCTGGATTAGTTTGCACATAGTAATTCTAACACACTCCAACACAATCATCTAGTGTGTAAAATTTTGTTGCATACAGAAAATCATGGGGCTTTCCACATTTCACACATAATAGAATCTTGGAGTGATTTTGTGAGGAGTACTTAAGCAGTGTCAGCTGTAAAGTGTTGTGCTAGAATCCTGCCTTATTTGGGTTGCTAAAGACATACCTATCTTCTGGAAAAATGGTTTGTTCCTTGGCTACAGTAAACTATTTGGATTTTGTACATTTTAAAGGCACTGATTTTGCTTAGATACACTGAAGGTAAGATTTTAATAAAAGAAATATTCAAAACCTGATGCAGTCCCACTGATCAGGAAAAAATAAAAAATAATAATAATAATAAAAAAACAGAAAGAAAAGAAAACGCTCTTTGAAATAGATGCAGTAAAATAAAGACAAAAGTCTGGAGAACTCCTCTTTTTTCAGCATTTGTACTTTAGCAAGGTAGGATTAGACTGGACAAAAAAGTTACAATTTTTGTCAAAATATATGCCCCAATTTGACAGAACTTCAAAATAGAATCACAAGGCTGTGTGATTCTCCAAGATAAACAACTGAAATACAGTACCTTTAAAAGCTGTTGAATGAATGGGTTTACTGACCATATGAGTTTACTGACCTTAGTGAGAAGTCCAGTTCATGGTTCTGACGAGGTTCTTACATACTGTCCCTGTGGAAACCAACATTTGGTTGGCCATGAATAAAGGAGGCTACAGAAGAGGGTCCTTGATACTTTCTCAGTACCTTTCTTAGGGTGGCATTGAGATTATGTTATACTTATTACACAGATTTGGCCTGAGCACCACGTGTTTTACAGAGTTTTCCTGTATGCCTTGGCTGGTGCTGGTTAGTAATGCTAGTGGAGTCTATATTAATTTCACCATGGTACTAAGTAGTCAAATCCACCTTCTCCCCTAGGAAAGGGAAACCTTTCATGAAGAAAAGCAGAATTCCTAAAAATCACTTCTAATAGTAGAAACTTTTCCCTGCTCCCTATGGTCTCTGTCTACTCATTTAATTCATCCTCTCTTGTATCAGAGACAGGAGGCAGGAATGAATGTCTTTGAAAGAAAATTCCAAGTGACAATTAAAAGGTAAACATATTTTCATTTGTGACAATGGTTGTTTATAGTTTATTTATTTATTTATTTATTATGAATATTGTGTCCAGTCTGGAATGCCCAGCACAAGACATGGAAATACTGGAATGAATGAGATATAGATAATTTACAACTCCTTTTGACAAAGGAAAAGCAGAGAGAAGAAAAACAGAGCTCAAGAGCTCTTGTCTTCTAGGACTTGTGACTTCTGAAAATCGCTAATGATGTGTTTAAAGTCTGGAGCTGGATGATTGAATTTCCCCTAACAAACCTGTCAATTTATGTTCCAAAGAGAGAGTTGCTCTATTTTGCAATTCATTGTGATTATTGAGTGGGGAGAGGCAGAAATATCATGATGGAATATCTGAAAAAAACTTTAAAGTAAGAGCAAAATTCTAACTTGTTTTCATTTTATAGGATTTAGGAGATCTGCAGAATGTTTTTCTTAGGCTATCTTCTGACAGAAGTTATAGAGCTAAGTTGGC